>ML788398.1:54689-66368 GCA_009831015.1 Picea engelmannii
GCGTCACTTTAAGTTATGATGTCATGTGTTTTTGCATTGGTATGAATTATGTGACGTGGTTAATTCCTTATTTCTTCATGGAACCAAACTAAAAGAAAAGAAAAAAAAAAATTCCTATTGTACTTCGCTGTTTAGAGACGTAACGAAGGGGTCGTTACAAAGGCTGGTTTTCTCCTGGTTGAGGGTTTCTAGCGTAAATCTATGTGTACTATGTGTATGAGCCATTGATTAATTTTGTTTTTCTTAAGAATCTGTATGCATTGCTTTACTTCACAGATTTAAAACTTACACCTTTTACAAAAATAAGTGAACATAACAACTATTACATAATTAGATGGTTGTTTCAAACCATCTCCATAACTATCTCCACAACTTCTTCCCCAATACCTCCATGAATATCTCAACTTATCTCCATTAATCTATCAAGAGACATACATCCCTGAATTCTCTCATTTCCCCTCAACTCTCACACTCACATAGACTTCTAGAATTAGTCTACCTTATTACAAAGCATCTTATAATTTATTAATTATTCATGATCACAAGTAGGAGTTATTTCATCATACTCCCCCATTAACCAATACTTTGTGATCCCATTAGACCGCCATCATATTTAATATTCTCTAGTCCCATTTCATCTTCAGTCTTCTTCAACCTTTGGTATTATACCTTCTTCATCCTGTATCTTCCTCATCTTGTACTTGCTAACATAAACAATATTTGTTGAATTCCATATAAAAGAGTAGCCATCCATCAGAATACATGGGTCGCCAGTCGCTGTATCCGTTGGTTCTCTAGGAAACTCTTTTTCATACACGGTTAATCAATCATTCTTCCATCATGATTCACATACCTATACTTGTATTCCCCCTACATCACCATCATCATCATCCTCATCTCAGGTCTTTGACATACCCATAGCCATGCTCTCGATGCTCCTGCATTAGACTCCCAAAGAACACAAAATTTTCATGGACTCCTGTCCATGAGTTCCCTATCACCTCGCAAAATTTTGTCTCACAGGTTGCTACACGTAAGCCCCTTTTTCATGAATTGCAATCTCCCTTTCATTATCAACTACGCAAGACCTTTTTTCATGACTTGAAATCACGTTGACTACCTCATATCGGTGTTTATGTCAGATGTGGGTTGCCTCAAATCAATGATTTTTCCCATGGTTGAGAAAATTATCTCTCATGGCTGACCACAAACCATTCCAAAGTGGTTTTTATAGTTACACAAACTTAACAAATTATGGGGAATATAGGCCTCATTAAGCTTACATCAGGTACATACAATTTCAAAATTTCAACTCAGGAAAATTTAGCCTTTATACAAACCTAAGACCAAGACGTTCATAAAAACATTATTCAAGGACCATTAAATTTCTTAGGGGTGTCATACTTCATGTATTTATTGTATCTACATCTCAAATTACATAATACTTTTAAGTATACCTTGTTTTACTTAATTATTTGTTCTTCACACTTCCGTTGCTTCATTTCTAACACTTGGTTGGGTCAATCTTGTGTTGCTTCTTTCTTTTTCTTTCCTTGCATCCTTGTTTCTTTCCTTTCTTTTTTTTGTTCATGCATAGGAGTCCTCCTATTTCAAATTTCCCTGTCATCATAGAATATGTCTTCTTTCTCTTTGTTCTATATTCCTTTTGAAACCTTTACCTGACTATCCATAGTCAGTCTCCTCTCTCCCTCTATGATATTTTCCATTCTCATTGTGAGCTGCAAACAAACTATGTAGTAACAAGTTTGTTTCACCCTACTACACAATACATCACCAAGCTTCTCTCATGAACTTGGCCTTTTGGTATTTCTGGTTTCTTCCGCTAGAACCTTCTAAGCTTCCTCTGCTCCTCATCTACCATAGTTGTAGGCTTTTGCACTTCTGTCTTCCTCTCAAGATATTTACATGATATTTTCTCTAGACAACTCTACCCACATTTCCAACTATAGATCTATCTCAACAACTTCTACCCAACTACAACTAGAAGTTGTTCCTTTTTCTATTACATCTTTCTTGTTGTAGGGTTTTGCCAAAAATCTCACTTTCTCTTGAAGTCTGCATCCTTTTCTCTTTCTACATCAATATTCTTTTGATTTCATTTCTTTTTCATGGAGTCAACATCATATTATCTTTTCATCGGTCGTCTTCTTGATCAATCTTGAATCTTCCACTCCAATACCTAGATAAAATAATTTCTTATAGATGGGACGTCTTCCATGAACAAGTGACCTGCAATCTTCTTTATTACAAAACATGTCTCTTGTACAATATCCAGTAAGACAATTTAACTTTGTCATTGATTTGATTCTTCATGTCTTTGTAACGTCAGATGCTTACAAAAAAAAAAACTTTTCTAATGTCGAAATGGCCAGTTTCAACCCATACTTAATTTTTTACAAACAATAACCTAACTTTTCTTTCATCCTGATTCCGAATAATGGAATTTTACTATGACTCTTTCAACTTGAATTTGACAATGATGTAACTAAAATCCATCAGTCTCACCTAGATAAACTCTCAAGTTTTCACTTGACTCCAACACTTTACATCAATAGACTTCATTTAGACCCATAAATTTATCTTGGGGTGTCAGGTAACACCGATCATGCATCCCCAACTTCTCAATCCAACAACCTTTACAAGAATTTTTCATGACATGATAATATTTAAACACTTGACTTTGATTCTTTTATCAAACTCTTTAACCTTTGACTTGACATGGATTAAAATGTCTAATACTATTTGGATTCTAAACTCAACATGCTTTAACTTTTAATCTTTTTGACAAGACTTTATGAATCAAGCCACCATCCACAATACTTGAAGTGACATTTAAATGGTCATTCTTACCACTCTAGTTGTCATTTAGCATGGTGTGTAATTATTATAAAGAAATATTTTAGTTTTCATGTCATGCTTGTGGCATAATGGTAAATGCAAAAAAATATACGTACCTTCTCTAATACTATCTTTGACTTTCCAACAGTCCATTTATTCACATGGGTTGTAGATGACCTCCTAAAATATTGTTCTTATCACGAGAAAACATGTCTCCAAGAACACCAGTCTTTCCACTAACTTTGATCTGATCTTTTAGAATGTCATTTCTTATCCACTCCACAATATCTCGTCGCTATCTTTGGTTCCTTCCACTGTGGGTGGTCTGATTATCGGAACCACTGGCTCTCCTGGCTATCAAAATATTGGGTCAAAAATGATGAATCAGGGTTCAGATGAAGAATATTGAAGAAATGACCTTCGATTCACTTTTAATTTATGAACAGACTCGAGGTATTGTGTCGAAGGCTAGTTACTTTGTCCACCCAACATTTTATCAAAAGTTCTTTATCCAAAAGAATATTTCATTTGAGATGAGAAATTACACTTTTGGAATGATGATTGATTCTTTGCAAATTTCTATGCACATAATTAACTAGAAGATCACATTCCTATTGAATAATAATAATAATAATAACAATAACAACAAATCTAGTATCTCAAGTCTGTTTATTAATCTTTCTACATTCTAAATCCTACATATTTTGGGTTTGCCTAAATATACTAAATTAGCCTTGTCAATACAATTTTTTTTTACGTATTTAACAAATAATATTAAATTTTAGTCTATTGTGTGACCAAGAATGGACCAAAATTAGTAGGTAAAATGGATAAATCCTTGATCTCTCCACACTAGTTTTTTTGCAATGATCATAAAATTTTGAATGTTGACTCCAATTATTTGTAGGGTATAAAAGTTGTGTAAAGTTCTACAATGTTTTAGAACCAACATAGATATGAAATTACATATTAAAAGATTTGGATGTTGAAGTGAAGCAATCTTTGTTCAGGATAATACATGTTCTACCTAGTTTCCTCTATAGTGGTTGACATGCGAGAGTTGAGACTCTTTGGTGTCTCTTTCCATGGACTTTATATATTCTATTACCTATTCTATAATATGTTATTTTTCCTACTAGCCTATGAATATGTGATGGAGGAGAAATATTCTTCCATGTTAGTATGCAATATGTTCATGTTGTCTAAGTAGAATATCAATATTATAATTTCTTAAATCTCAAATACATGTATCATGTATGCTATGATGTTTTATCGTGAAATTTATTTTATGTAATTTAAATTGACTTAATACCATCCTTACAACAATATTGGCCAATTTTCTATAAATAACAAAGACTAGTGTAATAGGCCTCTTCCACCAATGGAGTCAAATCTATCACAAGTATCTTTCTATCACAAAGAGAAAAAATATAAAGATATCACATGCCTTTGATTGATATTCCCTTACATTTAAATGTTAAAATGTGTTGGTAATTAATAACAATCTAACTTATGATTTGTTATTATTTATTTTGTCTACAAGTATAATAATCCCATGAGCTAAGAGATAGTTGAAATTTGATTTTACCAAATGTTGTCATCACAAACCTAGTTTTTAAATAGTCTTAATATTTTGGCTTACATTTGTAGTTGTGATTGGAGCTTGTATATATATTTATGTGAAAGGACATGTTAGTTGTGATGTTGTTGGAAAATTGGTTGGCATTCATGTCAACCCTAGGAGAATCCCTGAAGCTGGTCCAGAAGCCCCTGAAAGTGATGGGTTTATTTGAAGGAGTATCCAAAGTGGTCCCCTTATGGTGTATCTCTAAGAATGGCCCTCATGGGAAGACGCTTTGAAGAAGACTAAAAAATCCCTATTTGTTATGAAGATAAGTTACAATGTATGGTCAAGACGTCCTGAAAATATGGTCAGGAAGCCCTAGAGGTGTGGTCATGGAGCCCAGAGTTGATTGAAAAAAATGAGTATGAAGTAAATTGCAAGTGCATATAAAATATCCATGGATTGATATCCCTCATGAAGCCGTTTCAAATGGTAAGTGGCATTCCATGTAGTTCCTCATGGTTTAGGAGATGTGACCTCTAAAAGATGATCCTGTAAAATTTTCCCCTAAACGGTTGCAAACAATAAGTTATAAGTTGGCCCCAAAATCAATTAAAGGAGAAAAATGGTTGCAAAAAAGAAGTTATAGGTCGTTCCTAAAGACATGTAAAAGAGGTACTTGGAAGAATATAAATAAACATCAATAACCTCTTGTTCTCATCAAGGAATCTTGTGATCTCTTAGTGCAAGTGAAGTAGCGGAGTTGTGCGAAGGAGGGAGTTCTCAGAGTTGTAGATATGAGAAGGGTTTTCATGAAACCCTTTCTGAGGTGATACCCATGGGTCAAGTATAGGGTGTTCCATGAGGATCCCACTGGTTGTCCAAGACTCATCACGCGAGGACTTTCTCGTTTCCCAATCTTGTCCTGCGAGGTTGAGGAAGCGTTTGAAGAAGATGCTCTTTTCTTGATGTTGAAGTTGAAGGTTTGATGATCTGAGATCTCATGCACTAAAATTTTCACATGATGAAAGGTATGTTTTCCTATATGTCTTTGAGGCACATCTTGGAGGTTTTAGTACATGCTTGAGGCATACCTTGGTGATTTTGGGCATATGATTTGGGGGACATTTTGGAGATCTTGGCATAAGATTTATGTGGTTATTGGAGTTGAACCAGTTTTGATGATGATCATGTAGCAATATTAGTGACAGTAACAATGACATGTTGTTTCTCTTATTTATATTTAAGGCAGGAAGGAAGGGGTAAGGAAAGGGGGTTGGAGCGTCCTCCAGTTGAATCTGGCGAATTTAGGGAATTATATCTTCCTTCAGGTTGGAGCCTGTAAACCAGGGGGTTGGTGCCTCCTTCCAGTTGGTGTTGGATAATTTTGGAAGTTGGTGCTTCTATAGATGTAATATTTTGATACACTAAAAAGTGTTCTATGGTTTACTTCCATTTCATAGAGTCATATCCAGTCTATGAAATTCAGGGGTGAAATCAAAACCCTAGCCCAGGCTCCGTGATGCTCAGGATTAGGAATTTCCTCCCTACAAGGTTACACCCCAACAAGTAAGGTACTTCTTCTTGCTTCGAGCACTTAATACTCGCCAAGTATTCAGGTTTTTCATTAGAGATTATATTGAAATATTTAGATTTTGTATCAAAGATTCAGAGCTTTCAACTTAATTTGGATTCTCTGTTTCTTAAACTTTAACCCTCCCTTGTACACTACTACAATTTCCACTTTCTGCTTTGTTCAACCCATCTAGGCTCCCTGCTTGTAGACTACCATCCTATTTCTTCTTCCTTATTGTAAACAACCTTGCTTGAGCCCACAACCCACCTTCTCACATCCACTCCCTACCCATCTCAAGCCTATTCCACCAGTCCCAGATCCTTTGTCCCTTGTTTCTTGCATCTCATTGCATGTCAAAGACGTAATTGTTAAGTAGCTGAATAGATTCAATGCTAGATTCAAGTTAATATTTTGACAACCTGTCTACATCCAAGGTTCTTACTAAGAAATGCTCAAGGAATTCTTCATCACCTAAATGAGAGAGCTATTGTTTCTACACATACTTCCTTTGAGCAGTGCAACAAATTTCATCAAAGGTAAATGTTATGTTGCTTCTTTCTTTTTGTGAATTCTTTTTGCGAGACCATATCATCACTTTAGTTGATCATATTGTCAATGAGTTAACTCTAAGCCTTTATTTAACTCTTTTTTTGGAATCAAAATTTATATACCATTAATTGTATACAACATGAATCTTTTTTATTCATGGAAGAAATGGAAATTGGCCATAAAATTCATGTTTTAATTTGTCATAAATTTCATGCTTTTAATATTTTCAAATTTTAATATATGATAATGACTTTGGTTATGAATGATTAACTTATTAGTATTATTTATATGGTTTATGTTTTATTTTCTATTTTTTATGTTGTTAATTATGTGTAATTTAAGTAGTTGTGTTATATGGTTTATATTGTATTATATTTTTTGTCAAGTTAAATAGGGTGATTATATGTAATTTAAGTAGTGAGTAAAAATGGTTACTCTTCTTACCTGAATATAAATAATATTTTATAACATATTTACTTTTAATAAATTAATTGTAAATCGATTTTAATGATATCTTTATTTTTTTTAATCATATTCTATATTTATTAAATGATTATTTCAATCTATTGTTTTTCACCCATTGGCATATATAGTGATCTAGCCTTGGCTTAGGATGTTTACCCCTCTTGAATGGCCTACGACATTCAATTGCTTCACTATGGAATTCATATCCATGCTTAAAATGTCTGGGCCATTGTATTCACATCAAGCTACACAACATTGATTATTCCTCATTTGATGTATGTTTTCACTTATGAGACTTGCTTGAGGAACAATTATCCTTTGCAAATTGAGGCTTAACTTGTAGTAAATACAAAGAATCTCATAAAAAATTGCTGCATGAAATATATTTGAAATCAACCAATATCAAAATTAAACTCACTTTGCAAATTTAAACCAAAAATAACTCAACCTATTCATTGAAGAAATGGAATTACTTTGAAATGAATTTATATGTCTTGCAAGTTCTCAAATGGAAAGTACCATCACAATTATCCCCTTGTCCTCGTCTATTAATCTACCCAGTATAATCTTCTGTATGAAAATCAATGGTTTGTTTCAAGATCAAGTGATATTTTGGAGGTAGACAACTATTTAGTTTTCATTGATTTCTTGAAGTCTAGAAATAAATTTGATTGGAAATGTACTATTTTATTTAACTCATATTTTTTTATGAAGTGTAAACTTAATTTATTTTTGTCAAAATGAAATGTATTTTTTTTTTTAACGTTTCATGGTGGAAGGGTTGTATGAATATATACTTTTCTCACTGAAATTAGGACCAACCCTTTAAATTTGATCACTGCTGGTAAATCTGATATTCTACTCAATAAGAACCACCACTAAATCATTTCAAGTAATTATGGTTTTCCTTATATAAGAACCACCACTAAACTAAATTCAAGTGATTATGGTTTTCCTTCAATAATATCTATGAGTAAACTGAATGGGATTTCAATAATAACAAGCCATTACAATCAAGAAAACTCCTAAATATCTCCGGTTTGAATAATTACATTTGTGAAAAGATATTTCAAATACAACAAATAATATAGCAACATTGATCTCTCAGTATTTTGGAGTCTAGATCCATGAAACCTTGTTCTTCCCCTGAAAGTTAATTGTAATTAAGGACAAGCTTTTATATGTTGACTCAATAATGGAAAAGTAAATACGTAAGATTCAATGAGATTTAACTAAGTAGACATTGCCTGGCTTAAGTGGTTACCAAACTCAAATTTTAAACTAAATGTAGTTCAAAAATAATAACATTTAACCTAATAGAGGCATCCATTTAACCTAATGCACGTTGTTTTGATGACACCCTATGACTTACAGTGCTGAGTACATGTAACCATATTCATTTGATCAAAGTCTGCAACGTCGTATTTTGATAATACAAAAGATAAGTTGCAGAAGCCATTCAAAATATACGAAGCATATTACCTATTACACCCTCCGACCTACAACACCAAAATATTTTTTTTCTTTGTGAAATGCCAACTTCGCATTAACCATCATTACTAAGTAAGCAAGCACATAGATTCGAGCCCATAGATTCAAGCCATAGATTCGGGCCCATAGTTTTTTTATTTGTTTTAATCATGCTACCATTAAAATATCTCTTCCATATATGTGGCTAGGTGATTGATCATAAGGATTAGTGACAAGGTTAAATCATAGCAACTGTAAATAACATGCTCCCCATAACCATAAAAATATTTTGTATCGCAAAAATCATTCCACAAAAATGCATCATCCACCTACCATCATGTCAAATGAAACCAAGACTGCATCGTAAAAAATATAAGACTGTGTAGGAAGCATAAAAAACAACAGCAAAAAATGTGTGATATGTCTATCCTTACGCCTCTAGTCTACAAGGGGATCCCGCCTACTAGTATTTATTATTAACATAGTTAAATAATAGGTCTTAAGCAATACTTTGCAGGTGGAATTCATTGTTACGATTTTAATCGTCAACAAACTGGTGACTCCATAGGGAAATCTATTTCCAACAGATTAAGAACTCACAATGTCTAGTTTTGCAGACCAAGTAACATCAGATCAAGAAGATATAAATCATAATAATTATGCCACAAGGGGAAGTGAGAGGATTGAATGGAAAAATGAATGGGAATTTGGGAATAACTCATGGAAAATGTTAAGTATGAGGGGGTTTTATCCTTGTAAGCATAATCATTCAACTAAAAATTGTTCTTGACTTCAAGGAGAAATTTTTTCTGAACTTGTTCTTTTGAATCTCGAAATGGATGAAGAAAAGGAAAGCAGAAACATGATAAAACCAACTATCTCATAAAACAACAATGAAAGCAGATAACAATTTCAATTATGCCTTCAAGGGGAACATCATGACAACTGTGTAATCTTGATTGTTATTGATTAACAATACTTTGCAGAAGCGTCGCTGTGGAAAAACTGATCCAACATTCTATTTTTGACAAAAATTGAAGTCAAAAGAATAAAAAGAAAGAAATGTCATAACAAAAATGAAACAAAAAAATTGAAACAACCAGAAATAAAATGGCAAAAAATGAAATAAAAAAAATGGAAAATTACTAATGTGAAAGTATAAATGAAAACTACTAATGTAAAAGCATAAATGAAAACTACTATAATACATAAAAAATTCAAACAACGCTAAACTTTTCAAGTTGGTTCCACTTAATGTTTTAAGTGGGAACCGTTAGTGTTGTAGGAAAACAATCTCTCTTGTAAGTCTTTTAGAATATAAGAATTTGCACCCAGGACAAAAGTGATCTTAAAAGGACCTAGCCATAGTTTTTGAAACTTTGAATGTCTTCATCCATCAGCATGAGCTGAATCCCACAACAATACCTCTCATTGACTTTAAATTTGATATCTTCGACACTTTTGTTGAAATATTGTTTAACAATTTGTTGTCTCCTTTTTTATATTATCCAAGGCAAACATCATTTTCTCCTCTAAAGCCAAAAGTGAATTCATTCTTTGAGAAACATCAAAAGAATTTAATTCTTCGACCTGTAGCATTAACCTTAAGGAGGAATGTTCCAGCTCAGTAGGCAGAATGGATTCTTGACCATAAACACACTCGAAAGAAGTGCAACCAGTGCTCACCTTGGTGGTAGTTCAATCTACCCAAAGGGCATAAGTGAGGAGAGTGTGCCATTGACGAGGCTTATCTTCGATGATCCTTTTGATAATTCTTACTAGATTCTTATTAGTAGACTTGGCCTACCCATTTCCTTGTGGGTAATAAGATATTGAGGTAAAATTTTTAAACCCCAACTTAGCTAAAAATTGGGTCAGCTTAGCAGAAATAAAAGCGGGAGCATTGTCTGTAATAATTTCCAAAGGAAGACCAACTCTGGAAAAAATATTATTTTCAAGGAAAGAAATCACCTGCTCATTCATCGAATGTTTAAGTGGGACAACTCCAGCCCATTTTGTAAAAATGTCTATGGCTGTCAAGATAAAGACTTGTCCTACTAAAGACGAAGGATTAATAGGACCAATAAAGTCCAAACCCCATTTTGAAAAAGGAAATTTTGGGAGGACAAGTTGTAACGGCATGGATGAAAGATGTTCTTTCCCAAAAAAATTATGGAACTTGTCACAATATCTTGAAAAAACATAAGAATCAGGAAAGATTAAAGGCCAATAGTATCCTTTTATGATAATATTAAAATTAGTGGTTTTAGCAGAAAAAATGACCTCCTACATGAATAACAGAATTTGAAGAACCATGAGTTTCCTTCAATAGTTTATGTGCTTCCTCATTGTTTACACAACGAAGAAAATACCATCGGTAGATATTCTAAACAAGAAGTCTCATATAATGACGTATCTAGTATATTTAAGACGTAGCCTTCTTGTTTAATGAGTGTCTAAGTTATCTAGACATATTTGATTTTGCAAATAGTAAACCAAATTTTTATACCAAGGATGTTCAGACACAGGAAGGATTTGATTATCAATGTAGAACAATGTTGATAGAGAGTTATCTTTTTCATCAATTTCTTCACTAGTTTCAACATGTTGAGCTAATTGAAGGGATAAGTCACATCCCTTGATGGTGTTAGAAGTCATGATAGTTAAATCATCCTCCTGGATCTTGGCAAGCCAATGTGAAAGCTTCCATGAAATATAAGTCTGTGAGAGAAAAAACTTGACAGCGGGTAAAGGGACTTTTACCAATGTGTGCTTACCTAAGTTGAAGTGACAAACTTTTTCAACATCTTTAATAAGAGAGAAAGCATGCTTTTCAATAAAATAATATTTAAACTCATCATCAGACAAGATTTGACCCATGTAAGCCATTGGTTTTTCGTTACCTTGGTCATCACCTTGCATGAGGATAGCAGAAATTGCTTCCTCTATGGCATTAGTATATACCATAAATTCTTTCTCAAAATACAGCTTCACCAAAACCGGTGTGGAACTAATTGCTTTCTCGATCCCTACAAAAGCATTTTCGACATCATCTTGTTGGACACACCTACCACACTTAGAGGGGGGGTGAATGAGTGTGGGGCTCTTTTTCCCAAAACTGCCCTCTTGCACAAAAACTCATCAATTAGCATTCAACATTTATTCATTACCCATTGTTTTCATTTATAACCAGTTA
>ML788398.1:77068-119105 GCA_009831015.1 Picea engelmannii
GCATCCCTCCTTGTGGCTCCCATCATCATTCTCATAATTTGAAAATTAAATATCAATGATATTTTAAACCATATCCAAACATATAACATCCAAAATATCCAAAAATAGTATGATGTCCAAAAACTTCAGCAATCAATTGTTCTCAACAAGCAATAATAAAATATACTCAAAAACCATATTTGCCACTTTAGGAGACAATTTTCTCTTTGTTGCGGTTGTCTCCCTTTGACTTTCTTGAATTAGCCTTGGGCTGTGTGGATCTTTTAGGCTTGATATCACTGATGACATGAGAACAATCATTTCTCAATTGCATGCATGATGAAACAGATTTGGCTTAATCATTTGAGGGAGAGGAGGGGGAAACAACAACTTTTCCTTTATCATGCATGTGGTGGGCTTCGGTTTTGAGTCTTTTTCTTGCGTGGGCCTGTTGTACATGTGAGTGTGCATGGGAAATTTGGACATTTGGGTTAACTGGTGGAAGAGGAACAGGTAGGGACAAATTGGACTAGCCACGATGTTGGGAGACTATTGGGTGAACAATCTCATGCCATCCATCATTCTCAGGAACTTCTAGTTGCAATGAAATATGAGGGGGGACA
Organism: Picea engelmannii; assembly: GCA_009831015.1. NCBI lineage: Eukaryota > Viridiplantae > Streptophyta > Pinopsida > Pinales > Pinaceae > Picea > Picea engelmannii. The sequence goes on from ML788398.1 coordinate 77,671, forward strand.
TGGGTACCAGGGACATGTTGGGGTTGCAAGGGAGGCCTTTCTGTCCTAGGTTGGACTACCCCTTGTCCAATCCAATTGAAAAATTCGGCTTGGAAGTCCCGGTTTAACTCTTGTGGATATGCATCAAAATGTATTGAGAATCTTGTCCTTCTAGGGCCTCTGTTCCAATTCTCTCTTCCCCTTTTATTTTTTCCATGGCTTCCTCTGCTGAAGAATCTCATCCTGTATGCAACGTTTATTAACAACTATCTTCTTAAAAAAACCACACATGGCATCTCTTTAATATGAAACAAAGTTTGGCTCAACAATCACATCAAACCCATGCAATCCAATCCATAAAATTCATTTAATATTTGTCAATGAGGAGGGGGTGAATAAGGGTTTCAAACCCATGCAATCCAATCCATAAAATTCATTTAATATTTGTCAATGAGGAGAGGGTGAATAAGGGTTTTTGGATATCTGAGGGGGTTGTATTGAGTGGAAAAGTGATAAAATGAAAGGGAGTAAGAACATGATTGTTTCTCAACAAATAATTAAACAATCAACTGTGTAAAAAAATCGTATCAATTGTGACCCATCTCTGTGTCATCCTTTAGTTGTTGTAATACAAAGTTTCCATTTAGTTTTAATTTAATTTTAAGAACAAGGCATGCAAAGTGAATCTGGGATTGTGAGGGGATTCGTAATGAGCGAAAAAGTGAGAAAATGACAGGGGATGATAACGGATACTGTTCATAAAACAAATTAAATAATCAATAATCATAAATCTATATTATAATCAATCCAAAAAACACCAACATTCATTGTTTCTCAATTGTATACCAAACTGTTTGATGTTCCAATAATTAAATTTCATAGAATTCTTCAATTCATAACAGTTTGTGTAATCATAACTTATAAAAAGAATATTTTTTCCATTCAAAAGTCTCGTTTAACAAAGCGATGATCCTTTCTTTCTTTTAAAAATAATCAAAAAAATGCACAACAATGTGCTCGACATCTATTCCTAATAATCCATAATGCATCACGATAATTATCAACATCCATTGTTTACCAATTAACAATCAGACCTAATTAAAATATACACATGTATATTTTCAAATACGAACAGACTTCAAAATATGCTCGATTATACACAGTCTTCGTTTTATCAATCAACAAGATCTTGCAATGAAACAACAATCAACCAAAATATAAAACCCGATCCTTATCAATGTGGATATAACTTCCTTCTAAAACAATTGGTAGTCTGTGCGATGTTCTAATATAATATATGAAGTAAACATAAACAACTACACACATGCGTCATTTTTTAAACTGGCCAGAACCCTGATCAGGCTTAGCAAAACCACACAGGTGTTTCCATTTGCAATCAAGATCGCACTAGTAAAAACACAGTGAGCGAAACCATAACGAGTAGGAATACAACCCTCGACTGTGTGCAAGTGCTCGTTTCATTATTGTTCAAACAATTTAACCATACAAGGACAAGACAAAGACTCAATGATAGAGCGTGTTTTTCTTAAAAAACCTCCATAACCATTTCACTGATACCCAATACTAGACAGCCCCACAAAGTTCCCAAGGTGAGCAAAGAAAATGGAGTCTACACAAGGATCTGTCAAAAATCAAATGCAGGGGAACACCAAGAGCTTGTTCATCCTTAACATCAACACAGAGAGATGAAGGTCTTCTGAGACTTATCAACCACATGAAAAAATACCTTTCGAGAAAGACACGGTAGTGAGGAACACAATCTTACTTATTACTCCAAGTCTGGGCAACGCAACCAATAGTTTACCACCGAGGAGAGAAAATATAGGTAGGGTAAAATAACCAGTGCACATGGTGCGTTTAACACTTGTAGAGGAAAGATGAGGGTCAACTTAACAGTGACAGTGATAAAAAAAAAACACAGAGATATAAAATCTATATCCAATACTTAAGAGTCGAACAACTTGACAACAACACTAGTGAGGACACACTAGTCCTTTTGACAGAATGCTCAGATACAACTTGTATCAATCCATAATGATACATGCATGTATTAACATTAGGGCCAACCAAGACTAGATCTTGGGATACTTCGGTGAAAAGACAGTAAGAATGGGCCAACGACCACGACTCGGGGTTTGAAGAAATAACACAACAACTATTGGCAATTCCTCTGTGACTGGGAAAGGGTTACCACCATGACTATGAGGGAACGAAATAACTAACAGTAATACACATAAAAAAAACCTCCATCATCAAGGCAGAGCCATATTGTACCATTGTTCACTTATTATAACATAGAGATCCATCATGATACTAAACTGATTGTGCAACAACCAATGTGAAAATTAAAATACTCATTTCTCTGCTTGCAATCATAAGCATTTTACAGTCATCACAGAGATCCATAACACACATCTACACAATCGAAATTCTCAAGAACACACAGAATCCAAGCATCACTGAGCCATCATTTGTTCATACAACAAAGAATATGTCATGGATGGAGAGAAAAAGAATCATACTTGTGTCAAAACGCTTAAATGGTGAGTTGGCCAAGCATTTTTTCTTTCAAGAGCCTGAAAATGTGGAGCTTCACAACCAACAAAGAGAAAAATGCAACAATGGAACAATGATAGGGTGATAGGTGATAGGGGAAGTATGGAGTGACGTGTAGTAAATGCATGTCGCTTCCATCACTTGGCCTATTCAATTTGAAGTACGAGACAACCCAATAAGCATCACATTCACCAACAATTAAACCATGTATTCAATGTCAAACCATCACGAAATCTACGACGATATCCATTGCATAGTGTGCCACCCAATATCATTTACATGTTAACCCTTGCCATAACTCCACGCCATAATACATATTAAAATGTTATATGCACCCCATTCAAATCTAATGAAATTTGCATAGTCCACTAACCAACAATAGCATAATAGTTAGGAATAACACTAATATCCTTTAACTTTTCCATTTGAACTTGCATATATCATTTATCATAGCTCAAACATATAACTTCTTTCCCTTTGTTACCTTTTAGGATTTTTTCATAGGTTTTTTTCTTTGTTTTAATCATGCTACCATTAAAATATCTCTTGCATATATGTGGCTAGGTGATTGATCATAAGGATTAGTGGCAAGGTTAAATCATAGAAACTGTAGATACCATGATCCTCATAACCATCAAACTATTTTGCATCGCAAAAAACATTCCACAAAAATGAATCATCCACCTAGTATCATGTCAAATGAAACCAAGACTGCATCGTAAAAAATGTAGGACTGTGTAGGAAGCATAAAAAACATCAAAAAATGTGTGATATGTCTATCCTTGCACCTCTAGTCTACAAGGGGGTCCCACCTACTAGTATTTATTATTTGCATAGTTAAATAATAGGGCTTAAGCAATACTTTTCCGGTGGAATTCATCGTTGCGATTTTAATCGTCAACAAACTGGCGACTCCACAGGGAAATTTGTTTCCAACAGATTAAAAAATCATAATGTCTAGTTTCACAGACCAAGTAACATCAGATCAAGAGGATATAAATCAGAATGATTATGCCACAGGGGGAAGTGAGCGGATTTAAAGGAAAAATGACCAGGAATTTGGGAATAACTCATGGAAAGTGTTAAGTATGAGGGGATTTTATCCTTGTAAGCATAATCATTCAACTAAAAATTGTTCTTGACTTCATGGAGAATTTTTTTCTAAACTTGCTCTTTTGAATATCAAAATGGATGAAGAAAAGGAAAGCAGAAGCGGGATAAAACTAACTATCTCATAAAACAACAGTGAAAGAAGATAACAATTTCAATTATGCCTCCGAGGGGAACATCATGACAGCTGTGTAATTTTGATTGTTATTGATTAAAAATACTTTGCAGAAGTGTCGTTGTGGAAAAACTAATCCAAAATTTTATTTTTGACAAAATTTGAAGTCAAAACAAAAAAAAGTAAGAAAAGTCATAACAGAATTGAAACAACAAAATTGAAACAAGCATAAATGAAATGACAAAAAATGAAATAACAAAAATGGAAAACTACTAATGTGAAAGTAGAAATGAAAACTACTAATGTAAAAGTAGAAATGAAAACTACTATAATACAAAAACAATTCAAACAGCGTTAAACTTTTCAAGTTGGTTCCACGTAATGTTTTAAGTGAGAATTGTTAGTGTTGTAGGAAAAAAAATCTCTCTTTTAAGTCTTTTAGAATATGAGAATTTTCACCCAGGACAAAAACGATCTTAAAAGGACCCAACCATAATTTTTTAAACTTTGAATGTCTTCCTCTATCAGCATGAGTTGAGTCCCACAACAGTACCTTCTCATTGACTTTAAATTTGATAGCTTTGACAGTCTTGTTGAAATAGTTTTTAAAAATTTGTTGTCTCATTTTTATATTATCCAACACAAACGTCATTTTCTCCTCTAAAGCCAAAAGTGCATTCATTCTTTGAGAAACATCAGAAGAATATAATTCTTCGACTTGTAGAATTAACCTTAAGGAGGAAAGTTCTAACTCAGTAGGAAAAATGGCTTCTTGACCATAAACAAGCTGGAAAGGAGTGCAACCAGTGCTCACCTTGGTGGTAGTTCGATCATCCCAAAGGGCATAAGTGAGGAGAGTGTGTCATTGACGAGGCTTATATTCGATGAGCCTTTTGATAATTCTTACCAGATTCTTATTGGTAGACTTAGCCTGCCCATTTCCTTGGGGGTAATAAGTTGATGAGGTAAAATGTTTAATCCCCAAATTAGCTAAAAATTGGGTCATCTTAGCAGAAATAAAAGTGGGACCATTATCTGTAATAATTTCCAAAGGAAGAGCAAATCTGGAAAAAGTATTATTTTCAAGGAATGAAATCATGTGCTCATCCATTTAATGTTTAAGTGGGACAGCTTCATCCCATTTTGTAAAATAGTCTGTGGTTGTCAAGATAAAGACTTGTCCTACTGAAGACGGAGAACTAATAGGACCAATAAAGTCCAAACTCCATTTTGAAAAAGGAAAGTCTGGGAGGATAGGTTGTAATGACATGCCTGAAAGGCTTTCTTTCCCAACAAATTTTTGGCACTTGTCACAAGATCTTGAAAAAACATAAGAATCACGAAAGATTGAAGGCTAATAGTATCCTTTTCTGATAATATTAAAAAGAGTGGTTTTGTTAGAAAAATGGCATCCTACATGAATAACAGAATTTGAAGAACCATGAGTTTCTTGCAACAGTTTATGTTCTTCATCATTGTTTACACAACGAAGCAACATACCGTCGACAGATCTTCTAAACAAGAAGTCTCCTATAATGACGTATCTAGGAGATTTGAGACGAAGCCTTCTTCTTTGATAAGTGTCTATGTCATCTGGTCATCTTTGATTTTGCAAATAGTAAACCAAATTTTTATATCAAGGATGTTCAGAAACAGGAAGGATTTGAATATCAATGTAGAACAATGTTGATAGAGAGCTATCTTGTTCACCAATTTCTTCACTAGTTTCAGCATGTCAAGCTAAGTGAAGGGCTAAGTTACGTTCCTTTAAGGTGTTAGAAGTCATGATAGTTAAATCATGCTTCTGGATATTGGCAAGCCAATGGGAAAGCTTCACTGAAACATAATTCAGTGAGAGAAAAAACTTGACAATGGGTAAAGGGACTTTTACCAACGTGTACTTACCTAAGATGAAGTGGAAAAATTTTCAACATCTTTAACAAGACCGAAAGCATGCTTTTCAATAAAAGAATATTTAAAATCATCATCAGAAAATATTTGACTCATGTAAGCCATTGGTTTTTCAATAACTTGGTGATCACCTTGCATGAGGATATCAAAAATTGTTTCCTCTGTGGCATTAGTATATACCATAAATTCTTTCTCAAAATCTAGCTTCGCCAAAACCAGTGCGAAACTGATTGTTTTTTTTATCCCTACAAAATCATTTTCGACATCATATGTTCAAGAAAAGGAACAATCTTGCTTAAGTAGATTATGAATTGGCTTGACCATCATAGTAAAATTAGGAACAAACCTATGGACAAAGTTAATAACACCCATAAAAGCTTGAACCTCCTTATTGGAAGTGGGAGTAGGAATATTTAGGATAGCAACAATTATTTCAGGATCAATGCTTATACATGAATCAGAGACATTGTGTCCAAGGAGCTTGCCCTTGATAATGCCCAAAATAGACTTAGAAGGATTCAAATAAATGTCAAATTTCCTGCATCGCATGAGAACTCTTTTAAGATGACCAGAATGATCTGATTGGTTTTTAGAATACATAGTTAAGTCATCAAGAGGGATCTTAATAATCTTGTTGATCAAATAGTCAAAATGTATTTTCATAGCTCTTTGAAAAGTGGCACTTGCATTAGATAATCCAAAAGGCATACATTCATAAGCAAAAGTTCCCCAAGGATTAATAAAAATGGTTTTATATTTATCTGCCCTTTTTACCTTGATTTGATTGTAACCAGAACAATCGTCAAGTAAGGACATCATTTGTGACCTTGCAACTTGTTGAAAAATCATTTCCATATTGGGGAGAGGAAAGTGATATTTTATACTAGCCCGATTCAATGCGCGAAAATATACGCATAATCCGATTTGACCGGTTGTTTTCCGAATGGGAACCAGATTGGAGACCCACTCAGAATACTTAACCAGGAAAATGATCCCAGCCTTCAAGAGTTTTTCCAACTCCTTTCAAATAGTTGGTTCCAATGCAAGGTTAATGGGTCTTTGTTTTTGCCTAATTGGTTTTATGCCCTCCTTGATAGGAATGGCATGTTGTATAAGAGCAGAATCAAAACCACGAAGATCCTCATAAGACCAAGCAAAAACATCTTGAAATTCACCAAGAAACTTAGTGAACTTAATTTTTCTTCATCAGAACATTAGGCACCTATTTTAACATTCTTTGGAGACTCAGGTATTCCAATGTTCAAGGAAATGGTTTCACCCACTTTCCTTTTCGACTCATCTTCTTTATGTTTGTCTTTGTTTCCTACATCACTCAATGAAAATGAACTTTCTAGAGGAGTCAATCCTTTAGGAATTTTTCTATCTTCCATGGATATAATTTCCTTAGGCTTATAAGGTTAATTTTGGATGAAAGCACATATTCTCTCATCACTAGGGAATACCTACCATGACTCTATATTGTCAGGGATGTGTGGATGATACATAGATTGAAAGGTACAATCAGGTCTTTGTGGAAGAAGTTTCTGAGTAGGAGAGGATGGAAAAATAGCTAATCGGTCAGCCATTGAGTTCAATTCCCTTTTAACATGAGTGATGTTGAAATATAGTAAGTTCGAGATATGTGCCCAAACATTTTGGGTGTAGCGTTTCATTAACTTGTTGCTAAGAGAGTATATCTTATGTACAAGGTTTACAACAAGTTCGGAATCCCCAAAAAATGTAAGGTGACCACAACCCGGATTATAGGAATTTTCAATGCCTAACAGTAATGCTTCAAATTTAGTGACATTGCTTGTGCAAGAAAACTCTAACCTATAGGAAAAATTATGAATTTTACCCACAGGAGAGTACAATATAATACCATCTTTATTTCCTTCATTGTATCATGAACCATCAAAGTGCATCTGCCACATCCCATCGTCTAAGTCGATTTGTTCCAAGGTAGTTTTGTCCTCATCAGCAAAGATGGAATACACTCCTAGGTCTTCCTTGATATAATTCACATTAGGTTGTGGGACACTTTCTATATAAGGTGAAATTCTCCCCTCTATTAGGACTATTATGTTTTTACCATTTCGAGGAACGGATAAGTGTGTCCCATCGAGTGAGAGGTATCCACCCATCAAATCTTGTCAATCTCTTCCTAAGATGATCGAGTAATTACTCATTGGCATATCAATTACCTGAATATTAAGGGTTGTCCTTTATTCAGGGTGTGTGCACAAAACCAAGGTCACGCCCTTGATTTCACCTATGGTTGTTTGTTGTAGACTATTATAAGAGAGCATGATTATTGTGTTTTCATTTGTACAAGACAAGCCTAGCTCTTCCATAATAATCTTCGACATTACACTTGGGCTCGAACCGTCTTCAATGAGACAACAATGGGAAATCTTATTTATAATCTTTACAGAAATATAAAACAAGGGTTTTTTTACAGGGTCTCTAAAGTTATGTACACCTACTTTATTTATAGACGAATTGTCTTCATTTATATCTTAAGAGAGGTTGGCCACAACATAAGCTTTTCCTTCCATGAAAATTTTTAGATTCTTATGTTGTTCAGGGACAACAACCATGTCTAGGAAGGTTTCATCTTCTTTGATGTTGGCCAACTGATTTAGAATGTTGTATTTGGAAGAGGAGGAAGAGGGAAGGTAGTTCCTTGATTGTCAAGAGCCTTAGGAACCTGAACAATAGAAGCTGGTGAAGATGCGCTTGGGCTAGAAGAAGTGTGGGGAGGATCATATTTTCTTTTGGGAGCATAGGATTTATTCCTAGTATTTATGATCATGACATCCTCTGGATCTGCAAAGTATAGGACAATAATAGTAGTTTCAGGTCTATTACCAAAGATTTTATCTTTGGCACTCTTCTTTACCTCACATGTACTTTCCTCATGGTGTTCCTCACAAAAGTTACACCAACTACAAGGCATGATAGATTTAGGTTGAAAATTATTTTCATTTGGATTTCTAAAGGGGGGTGGAGAAGAAGATGAAGCTCCAAGGGTAAGAGAGGGGACATTTCCTTTCCGTTCATACACTATCATTCGATTATTCATGCCTTTCACAAGCTGTAAAAGGGTGTAAATGTCTGTCTGTTTAACTGGGTCTCACTTAGGAAGACTTGTTCTTTCAAGTTGTTCTTCATTCTCTAAACAAGGGTGCAGAGTGGAACCAAGGTTATCAATGGATTTTTCCTCAAGCCTATGACGATAGAGGGAAGGTAATGCATTATAATAATGCATGAAAGCGACTTGGTTCTAAGGGTGAATGAGTTCAGAGACTTGGTTGTATAATTTGGTGAAACACAAGTTGAAGGACTTGATAGTCTCACCATTTTTATAAGCGATGTTATTGTACTCCTGTAACTGCTTGGCTGGGATTTTTGATTTCCCATAGGTATATTTGAACCAATAGACTAACTCCTCCAAAGTAGATAAAATCTTAGGAGGGATATCAAATAAATCGGTCGCAGCCTTCCCTTCAAGGGAATTCACATATAAGCACATACAAGTATCATTGTCATTGGCTCTTATGTTGTGACATGCATTAGAAAATGCCACCAAGTGTTCATTCATAGTGACAGTGTTATTCTTTGAAAACCTAGGGAGATGGTATTTGAATTTAGGAAGTGGATGAGTAGCAGGTGCTAGGTTAAGAGGGGAGGAAACATGCCACGAGGTAGTTGTAGCATCTTCTTCAAACTGAAAAAGCCCATACTTTTTAATGACTATGGTGGGTTTTGTAGTAGATTGGACAGGGACTTGGTGACTATATAAGGTACCAATCACTGACGAAGTTGAAGATTGATATGAAGAAGCACCTCCAGTGCCACCAGAGCCACCACTAGATACCATCTTGTGGATGATAGGTAAGGGAGAGGAAGATGAACTAGATGAATCAGACAAAGTTCTCCTTAGAGCACTTTGTTGGGTTGATATCACAATGTTCATTCTTCCTATTCAACAATAGGATTAATTTCCGGTGATAAACCTCTTCTTCTACTAGAAATACGAGGGTCTAAGGACATGAAAACAAGATCAAAACTGTAGGAAAAAGAAAGCTATGGTTGATTCCTAAGTTGTCTTTTCCTACCATCCCAAGGTTCTTGGGCACTTATTCCTTGTTCAATTGCTTCCCATGAGCGATTAAGCTCAACTCGAGTATTAGTGGTATCTAATATCGTATTAAACAAGTTTAAAGAAATGTTGGTCTGATCTTGAAGACTGGGCTCAATATTGGGTTGCCTTGCAACAGGTACAATCATTAATAAATGAAACGATCAAAGAATCAAAATAAAAAATGTAAATATATTCAATTATAAGCAAGCATAAAAATCAACGAGAGAGATATGTAAGATCTCTTTAGTATGGTCACCAAATAAATGTTGAGGAAAATATATGAAATAATCTTACTCAAGCATTCTCAGATCTTGCTTGGCTAAGGAAAGACAGACAAGAATATCACCCTATGTTTATAGCCTCAAATGTTTTTTTCTAATCCACAAGTATTAGTTGCAAGGGCTTAGGATGATTTTTTTTTAAATAGAAGATTGTTGTAAAATTCAACATTTTTATATAATTTTTTGAATATAACATATGCAAAAGTAATGTGAAGACAAAAGAAAAAAAAATACCAATTCACATATTAACACAGATGAGACAGAATAACAATCGCTTATTTCATTCGAAGAAATCAAAAGAATTGGTCTCTTTACAAAAATCCCTGAGGGAGTTTGGACCAAAGTCAAACTTAGATGTCCCCGATGAAAACCATGCAAAATGAATTCTGACATAAAGTAAAAATATGAACTTTAAAAGCTCAATCATCTTGCCACAAATTGTTGCCCACTCAACTCTGCACAATATCCTTTATCAGTCATGAAATTTAATTCATAAACAGACAAGTCTACACAGACTATCAAATATAGATCAACACCTCTGAAAACAAGTGTCTGAATGATGTAATTCAGATTTGAATCTTGTTGTCTACAATAGGAATATACTGTCATAAAAGAGAATTAGGATTTTAATGAATTTAAGAATGAATGAAAACTAAACTATGTCAATAAAACTCAAGAGAAAACCTTAGTATGTTTTATCCTTCTATCCTCCTCTTGTTCTTACTTCTCTTTTTGCATTTAAGCAATCACAATTAGTTGAAGTAGTTCAACTACCTCTTTCAGTTAAGTTAACTAAAACTCAACTAACTTTTAGTTTAGGGGAAGAATTAATATAATAATAATAAGGGTCTTTAATAAATAATAACTAGTAGGTGGAACCCCTTGTGACTCCCTTTAGTTTCTTAACAAAAATAAACATAACTAGTCAATCAATCAAACACATCCCTCTTTGTGTCTCCCATCATCATTCTCATAATTTGAAAATTAAATATCAATAATATTTTAAACCATATCCAAACATATAACATCCAAAATATCCAAAACTAGTATGTTGTCCAAAAACTTCATCAGCCAACTGTTCTCAACAATCAATAATACAATATACTCAAAAACCATATTTTCCACTTTGGGAGACAATTTTCCCTTTGGTGTTGTTGTCTCCATTTGACTTTCCTGAATTAGCCTTGGGTTCTGTAGAGCCTTTAGGCTTGATCTCACTAATGACATGAAAAGATTCATATCTCAAGTGCATGTGGGATGAAACATATTTGGCTGAATCATTTGAGGCAAAGTAGGGGGCAACAACATTTTTTCCTTTATCATGCGTGTGGTGGGCTTCAGTTTTGAGTCTTTTTCTTGCGTGAGATGACTGTATAGGTGAGTGTGCAAGGGAAATTTGGACATTTGTGTTAACCGGTGGACGAGGAGCAGGTAAGGACAAATTGGGCCAACCACAATGTTTGGGGACTGTTGGGTGAACAATTTCCTGCCATTCGTTATTCTCGGGAACTTATGGTTGCAATGAAACATGAGGGGGGACAGGGATACCAGGGGCATGCTGGGGTTGGAAGGAAGCCCTTTCTGGCTTAGGTTGGACTACCCCTTGTCCAATTCAATTGAAAATCAGGCTTGGAATATTTGGTTTAACTCTTATGGATCTGCATCAAAACGTATCGAGAATCTTGGCCTTCTAGGGCCTTTGTTCCAATTCCTTCTGCCCCTATTATTTCATCCATAGTTTCCTCTGTTGAAGAAGCTCATCTTGTATGCAATGTTTATTAGCAACTAACTTCTTAAACAAACCATACATGACATCTCTTTAATATGAAACAAAGTTTGGCTCAACAATCACATCACACCCATGCAATCCAATCCATAAAATTCATTTAATACTTGTCAATGAGCAGGGGGTGAATAAGGGTTCTGGGATATCCGAGGGGGTTGTATTGAGCGGAAAAGTGATAAAATGAAAGGGAATAAGAACATGATTACTGCTCAACAAATCATTAAACAATCAACTGTGTAACAAAATCATATCAACTGTGACCCATCTCTATGTCATCCTTTAATTGTTGTAATATAGAGTTTCCATTTAATTTTAAGAACATGGTGTGCAAAGTGAATTTGGGATTGTGTGGGGATTCGTAATGAACGAAAAAGTGAAAAAATGACAGGGGATGATAATGGATAATGTTCATAAAACAAATTAAATAATCAATAATCATAAATTTGTATTAGAATCAATCCAAAAAGCACCAACATTCATTGTTTCTCAATTGTATACCAAACTATTTTTTGCTCCAATAATTAAATTTCTCAGAATTCCTCAATTCATAATAGTCTATGTAATCATAACTTATAAACAAAACAACCTTTCCATTCAACAATCATGTTTAACAAAGCACTGATCCTTTCTTTCTTTTAAAAATAATCAAGAAAATGCACATCAATATGCTCGACATCTATCCTTGATAATCCATAATGCATCACCATAATAATCAACATCCATTGTTTACCAATTGGCCAATTAAAATACACACAGGTTTATTTTCAAATACAAAAAGACTTCAAAATATGCCCGAATATACACAGTCTTCATCATATCAATTGACAATATCTTGCAATCAAACAATAGTCAACCAAAACATAAAACCTGAGCCTTATCACTATGGATATAACTTCCTTCTAAAACAATTGGTAGTCTATGCGATGTTCCAATATAATATATGAAGCGAACATAACCAACTAAACAAAGACATCATTTTTTAAACTAGCCAGAACCCCGATCGGGCATAACAAAACCACACAAGTGTTTCCATTTTCAATCAAGATCACGTTGGTAAAAACACAATGAGCGAAACCATAACGAGTAGAAAGACAACCATTGACTATGTGCAAGTGCCAGTTTCATTCTTATTCAAACCATTTAACCATACAAGGACAAGACAGAGACTCAACGATAGAGCGTGTTTTTATTAAAAGACCTCCATAACCATTTCACTAATAGCCAATACTATATAGCCCCAGAAAGTGCCCGAGGTGAGCAAAGACAATGGATTCTACATCAGGCTCTATCAAAAATCAAATGCAGGGAAGCAACAAGAGTTTGTTCATCCTTAACATCAACATATAGAGCTGAAGGTCTTTTGAGACTGATCAACCATAGGAAAAAATACCTTTCAAAAAAGACACAGCAGTGACCCACACAATCTTACTTATTACTCAAAGTTTGGGCAACTGAACCAATAGTTAACCACCGAGGAGAGAAAAGACAAGCAAAGTAAAATAACTAGTGCACATGGTGCATTTAACATTTGCAGAGGGAAGACAAGGGTTAACTTAACAATGCAAGTTATTAAAAAAAACACAGAGATATAACATCTATATCCAATACTTAAGAGACGAACAACTTGATAGCAACACCAGTGAGGACACATGCGTCCTTTTGACAGAATTCTCATATACAACTTGTATCAATCCACAACCATACATGCATGTATTAACGTTAGGGCCAACCAAGACTGGATCTTGGGATACTTCGGTGAAAATATAGTAACGGGCCAACGACCACGACTCGGGGTTTGAATAAATAACACAACAACTATTGGCAATTCTTCTGTGACTAGGAAAGGGTTACCACCATGACTGTGAGGGAACAAAATAACTGATAGTAATACACAAAAAAAAACCCTCCATCATCAATGCAGAGCCATATTATACCATTATTCACTCATTATAACACAGAGACCCATCATGATACTAAATTGATTGAGCAATAGCCAATGCACAACTTAAAATACTCATTTCTCTGCTTGCAATCATAAACATTTTGCAGTCATCACAGAGAGCCATAACACACATCTACACAGTCGAAATTCTCAAGAACAAACAGAATCCAAGCATCACTAAGCCATCATTTGTTCATACAAAAGAGAATACCTCATGGATGGAGAGAAAAAGAATCATACCTATGGAAAAACGCTTAAATCGTGAGTTGACCGAGTCTTCTTTCTTTCAAGAGCCTAAAAATGCGAAGCTTCACAACCAACAGAGTGAAAAATGCAACAATGGAACAATGATAGGGTGACGGGAAATAGGGTAAGTATGGAGTGATGTGTAGTAAATGTACGTCGCTTCCATCACCTGGCCTATTCAATTCAAAATATGACACAGCCCAATAAGAATCACATTCACCAATAATTAAACCATGTATTCAATTCCAAACCATCATGAAATCTGCGTTGATATCCATTGCATAGTGCGCCACCCAATATCATTTACATGTTAACCCTTTCCATAATACATATTAAAATGCTATATGCGCCCCATTCAAATCTAATGAAATTTGCATAGTCCACTAACCAACAATAGCATAATAGTTATGACTAACATTGATATCCTTTAAATTTTCCACTCGAACTTGCATATAGCCTTTATCATAGCTCAAACATATAACTTATTTCCCTTTGTTACCTTTTAGGATTTTTCATAGGTTTTTTTCTTTATTTTAATCATGCTACAATTAAAATATATCTTGCATATATGTGGCTAGGTGATCGATCATAAGGATTAGTGACAAGGTTAAATCATAGAAACTATAAATAACATGCTCCTCGTAACCATAAAATTGTTTTGTATCGCAAAAAACATTCCACAAAAATGCATCATCCACCTATTATCATGTCAAATGAAACCAATACTGCATCATAAAAAATGTAGGACTGTGTAGGCAGCATAAAAAACAACATCAAAAAATGTGTGATATGTCTATCCCTGTGCCTCTAGTCTACAAGGGGGTTCCACATACTAGTATTTATTATTAGCATAGTCAAATAATAGGGCTTAAGAAATACTTTCTGGGTGGAATTCATCGTTACGATTTTATTCGTCAATAGTCCCCTTATGGTGTAGCTCTAAGAATGGCCTTCACAGGAAGATGCTTTGAAGAATACTACAAGAATCCCTATTTGTTAAGAAAATAAGTTACAATGTATGGTTAAGAAGCCTTGAAAAGATGGTCAGGAAGCCCCATAGGTGTGGTCATGGAACCCAGATTTAATTGAAGAAAACGAGTATGAAGGAAATTGCAAGTGCATACAAAACCTCCATTGATTGATAGACCTTGTCAAGACATTTCAAATGGTATGTGGAATTCTGTGTGATTCCTCACAATTGAGGAGATGTGCCCTCTTAAATATGATCATGTAAAAAATTTCCCTAAACAATTGCAAATAAGAACTTATAAGTCGAACCCAAAATCAAGTAAAGGAGAAAAAGGGTTGCAAAAAAGAAGTTATAGGTCGACCCTAAAGACATATAAAGGAGGTACTTGGAAGAATATAAATACACATCAATAGCCTCTTGTTTTCATCAAGGAATTTTGTGATCTCTTAGCGCAAGTGAAGTAGCGGAGTTGTGCGAAGGAGGGAGTTCTCAGAGATGCAGATGTGAGAAGGGTTTTCAGGAAAGCATTTATGAGGTGATACCCATGGGTCAAGTATATGGTGTCCCACGAGGACCCCAATGGTTTTCCAAGACTCATAACGCGATGCCTGCTCGTTTCCCAATCCAGTCCCGTGAGGTTGAGGAAGGATTTGAATAAGATGCTCTTTTCTTAATGCCGAAGTTGAAGGTTTGATGATCTGAGATCTCATGCACTAGAATTTTCACATGATGAAAGGTATGTTTTCCTATATGTCTTTGAGGCACATCTTGGGGGTTTCAGTGCATGCTTTGGTCATATCTTGGTGATTTTGGGCATATGATTTGTGAGACATTTTGGAGATCTTGGCATAATCTTTATGTGGTTAATTAATTTGAACCAATTTTGATGATGATGATGATGTATCAATATCAGTGACAATAATAGAGACATGTTTTTTATCTTATTTATATTTAAGGGAGGAAGGAAGGGGTAAGGAAAGGGGGTTGGAGCCTCCTTCCAGTTGAAGCTGGAGAATTTAGGGAATTGTAGCTTCCTTCAGGTTGGAGCCTATAAACCAAGGGGTTGGTGCCTCCATCCAGTTGGTGCTGGATAATTTTCGAAGTTGGTGCTTCTGGTGGATGTAATATTATGATACACTAAAAAATGTTCCATGGTTTTCTCCCATTTCATAAATCCATATCAGGCCTATGAAATTCAGGGGTGAAAGTGAAACCCCATCCCAGGCTTTGTGATTCTTAGGATCATGACTTTCCTCCCTGCAAGGTTACACCCCAACAAGTAAGGTACTTCTTCTTACTCCCAACACTAAATACTCACCAAGTATTCAAGTTCTTCATTAGAGCTTACATTGAAATATTTAGATTTCGTATCAAAGCTTCAAATATTTCAACTCAATTTGGTTTCTCTGTTTCTTAAACTTTAACCTTCCCTTGTACCCTACTGCAATTTCTTTGTCTACAACCATTTTCGCTTTCTTCTTTGTTCAACCCATCTAGGCTCCCTGATCATAGACTACCATCCTATTTTGTCTTCCTTATTGTAAACAACATTTCTCAAGCACACAACCCACCTTCTCACATTCACTCCCTACCCATCTCAGGGATATTCCACCAATCCTAGATCCTTTTTCCCCTGCTGCTTGCATGTCATTACATGTCAAAGATGTAATTGTTAAGTAGGTGAATATATTCAAGGCCAAATTCAAGTTAGGATTTGGAAAACATGTCTACATCCAAGGTGCTTACTAAGAAACGCTTGAGTAATTCCTCATCACCTAAATGCGAGAGCTATTATTGCTACAAATACTTGCTTTGAACAGTGCAACATATTTCATCAAAGGTAAATGTTATGCTTCTTCTTTTTGTGAGTTCATATCATCACTTTAGTTGATCATATTGTCAATGAGTAAGCTCTAAGCCTTTATTTATCTTTTTTTTTTTAATCAAAATTTATATACTATTAATTGGATACAACAAGAATCTTTTTTATTAATGGAAGAAATGGAAACTTGACATAAAATTCATGTTTTAATTTGTCATAAATTTCATGCTTTTAAGATTTTCAAATTTTAATATATGATAATTACTTTGATTATGAATGATTAACTTATTAGTATTATTTATATGGTTTATGTTTTATTTTCTATATTTTATGTGGTTAATTATGTGTAATTTAAGTAGTTGTGTTATATGGTTTATATTGTATTATATTTTTTGTCAAAGTTAAATAGGGTGATTAGATGTAATTTAAGTAGTGAGTAAAAATGGTTACTCTTCTTAAGTGAATTTAAATAATATTTTATAACATATTTACTTTTAATAAATTAATTGTAAATTGATTTTAATGATATCTTTAATTTTTTTACCATATTCTATATTTATTAAATGATTATTTCAATCTATTGTTTTTCACCCATTGGCATATATAGTGATGAAGCCTTGGCTAAGGATGTCTACCCCTCTTGATTCGCCTACAACATTCAATTGCTTCACTATGGAATTCATATCCGTGCTTAAAATGTTTGTGCCATTGTACTCCTATCAAGTTGCACAACATTGATTCTTCCTCATTTGATGTATGTTTGGCTTACTAGACTTGCACGAGGAACCATTCTCCTTTGAAAATTGAGGTTTACTACACAAATTGAGGCTTAACTTGTAGTAAATACAAGGAATCGTAGAAAAAATTGTTGCATAAAATATATTTGAAATCAACCAATATCAAAATTAAACTCACTTTGAAAATTTAAACCAGAAATAACTCAACCTATTCATTGAAGAAATGAATGTAAGTTGAAATGAATTTATATGTCTTGCAAGTTCTCAAATGGAAAGTACCATCACAATTAGCCCCTTCTCCTCCTCTGTTAATATACCCAGTGTATAATGTTTTGTATGAAAAAATTGTTGCATAAAATATATTTGAAATCAACCAATATCAAAATTAAACTCACTTTACAAATTTAAACCAGAAATAACGCAACCTCTTCATTGAAGAAATGAATGTACCTTGAAATGAATTTATATGTCTTGCAAGTTCTCAAATGGAAAGTACCATCACAATTAGTCCCTTGTCCTCTTCTATTAATATACCCATGTTAATATACCCAGTATAATCTTCTATATGATCTTCTTTCAAGATCAAGTGATATTTTGGAGGTAGACAACTATTTAGTTTTACTGATTTCTTTAAGTCTAGAGATAAATTTGATTGCAAATGTACTATTTTATTTTCTTCAAAATGAAATGTATTTTTTTTTTTAACTTTTCATGGTGAAAGGGTTGTATCTGTTACAATTGCAAACGCGGAAAACACAATCATACAGATTATAAACAAAGATTTTATGTTGGTCACCCAAATGTTGGGCTACGTCCACCAAGCAGAGGTATCGATTATCTTATTATTCAAATCATGGAGATTACAATAGCTCACTCCCACTCCTTATCTTCCTCTACGGGCTTACATAGATTTATATACATTTACACGGGAAACTGATTAATAAATGCAATCCTATCAATATTCTAACTTGGTCTCAATAGCTACAGCCAATGTTGAATAATAGGATCTCAATTCTATCCTTGGAATTTGTTGTCATCATTTAACAATCTCCACCTTGACAACAATTAACCTAATACCTTGATCCTTTTGTTCATCACCCTTTTTTCAAGCCAAGAGAATCCAGGCACCATCGTATCTTCTCTAACAGAGTTGGTTTTGTGAACATGTCTGCGCAGTTCTCTTTTGTATGCACTTTCTCAAGAGAGACTCCACGTTCATCAATGACCTGTCTTACAAAATGGTACTTGATAGGTATATATTGTGTTTTACTATGGTAGGTTGGATTCTTATCCAAGTGAATATCACTTTGACTATCACAAAGTAACTTTACTTTGTCCTGCATCCTTCCAAACTCACCAAACAAACCTTTCAACCAAACTGCCTCTTTGCAAGCATGTGAAGCAGCTACATATTCTGCTTCTGTAGCTTTGACATCCAACTAATAGCTCCACCTGCAAGAGTAAATGCATGCCATTAAGTCGACCTTCTCTTGTCCAAATCACCTGCAAAATCAGATTCAACATATTCACAAACTGATTCACAACCATTTTTATAGGTGATAAAATAATCACTTGTGCTCCTCATATATCGAAGCATCCATTTCATTGTTTCTCAATGCTCTTTACCTAGATTTTCCATATACCTTCTCACAACCCCAAATGCATGTGAAACGTCTAGCCTTGTACTAAACATCACATACATTAAACTTCCTACTGCATTTGCATATGGTATTCGAGACATATATTCCTTTTCTTCTTTTGCACTAGGATATAAACTTGAAGAAAGCTTAAAATGGGAAGCCAAAGGGAATGATATTGGTTTCACATTGTTTATACCAAACCTCAAAAGTATATTCTCAACATACTTCTATTGTGACAACCAAATCTTACCATTCCTCATGTATCTGAATATCTCCATGCTTAAAATCTGCCTTCCTGCTCCTATGTCTTTCATATTGAACGTCCTAGCCATCTAAGCCTTTAACCTGTTGATCTCAGTTATGCTTTTTCTTGATAAAATCATATCATAAATATACAATACTAAGATAATGAATATGCCATTATTCAATTTCTTAAAGTAGACACAATGATCATATTCACTCATTGTATAATTTTGGCTCACCATGAAAGAGTCAAATTTCTTGTACCATTGTCTAAGAGACTATCTTGGACCATACAATGATTTCTTAAGCCTACAAACAAATTTCTTGCTCCAATTCTGAACAAACCCTTCACGATGTTCCATGTAAATTTCCTCCTCCAAATCTCCATATAAGAAAGCAATCATAACATCTAGTTGCTCCAACTCCAAATCAAGCAATGCAACTAATGCTAACACAATTCGAATTGAAACGGTCTTTACAACTGGTGAAAAAATATCATGAAAGTCAATACCTTGTTTCTGAGAATATCCTTTCGCAACCATCCTTTCTTTGTACCTCTCCACCTTATCATAAACACCCTTCTTCAGCTTGTAGACCCACTTGCAACCTACATTTTTTCTGTCTCTTGGAAGTTCTACCAGGTCCCATGTAGCATTCCTCTCTAATGCCTTCATTTCATCCTTCATCACTTCTTTCCATTTATCACTATTAGAACCTTTCACATCTTCCTGATAGCACGAAGGTTCATCATCATTAGTACTTAAAGAAACTGATGAAACAAAATCAGGATTTCTGACTCGTGTAGACCTCCTTAGGGAAGTTTGTGGCTCATCCACAATCTATTGACTGTCATGATCAAACATGTATTCCTCTGCTGTAGGAGACTCTTCATGAAAATTTTCTGAAACTTGTTCATGTTCACCTTCATTAGTTTCAAACTGAATTTGTTGATACTTTGGTGCTTCTTCTTGTTTAATTTGAACTTCTACATTTGATTTGATGAGAGATGATTCATCAAATATCACATCTCTATTAATGGTGATCTTGTGGGCACTAGGATCCCACAACATGTACCCCTTAATACCATCACCATATCTAACAAAGATAATCCTTTTTTTTATCTTGGATCTAATTTAAAATGTTGATGTTTTAGAATTAGAGCATAGGCATAACAACCAAAAACTTTAAGATTAGAATAATTACAAGGGTGACCTTTCCATACCTCTTCAGAAAATTTTCACTCTATTGTTGGTGATGGTGATCAATTCACCAAATAACAAAATGTAGTTACGGCTTATGCCCACAGTTCCTACTGCGAGTTGTCGTTACTAAGCATACTCCTTGCTCTCTCTAGAAGAGGTTTGTTCATGCGTTCAACAACTCCGTTTTACTGAGGAGTATAGGCAGTGGTTTTATGCCTATCAATCCCAAATTCCTTGCAATAATTCTCAAACTCCATTGACGTAAATTCACCACCATTATCAGTTCTTAAACATTTAATGGATCTACCAGTGCTTTCTTCCACTAAGTCTCTAAACTGCTTGAAAACTGTAAATACATCAGCTTTACTCTTCAACATATAGACCCAAACCTTCCTAGATAAATCATCTATAAAAGTTACAAAATATGATGATCCTCCATATGAAATAGTAGGGGATGCTCCCCAAACATCAGAATAGATATAATCAAGGATTCCTTTACTGGTGTGTCTTCCATTTTTAAATCTATGCCTATTATGTTTTCCATAAATACAGTGCTTGCAGAAATCTAACTTGTGATCAGATAATACCTTCAATCCTTGTTCGCTCATATGGCCCATCCGTTGATTCCAAAGTCGAACAGAATCATTGTCTTTCGAGACTGATCAACCATAGGCAAAAATACCTTTCAAAAAAGACACAGCAGTGACCCACACAATCTTACTTATTACTCAAAGTTTGGGCAACTGAACCAATAGTTAACCACCGAGGAGAGAAAAGACAAGTAGGGTAAAATAACCAGTGCACATGGTGCATTTAACACTTGCAGAGGGAAGACAAGGGTTAACTTAACAATGGAAATTATAAAAAAAAACAGAGAGATATAACATCTATATCCAATACTTAAGAGACGAACAACTTGATAGCAACACCAGTGAGGACACATGCGTCCTTTTGACAGAATTCTCATATACAACTTGTATCAATCCACAACTATACATGCATGTATTAACGTTAGGGCCAACCAAGACTGGATCTTGGGATACTTCAGTGAAAATACAGTAACGGGCCAACGACCACGACTCGGGGTTTGAAGAAATAACACAACAACTATTGGCAATTCCTCTGCGACTAGGAAAGGGTTACCACCATGACTGTGAGGGGACAGAATAACTGACAGTAATACACAAAACAAAACCCTCCATCATCAATGCAGATCCATATTATACCATTATTCACTTATTATAACACAGAGACCCATCATGATACTAAATTGATTGAGAAACAACCAATGCGCAACTTAAAATACTCATTTCTCTGCTTGCAATCATAAAAATTTTACACTCATCACAGAGAGCCATAATACACATCTACACAGTCGAAATTCTCAATAACACACAGAATCCAAGCATTACTAAGCCATCATTTGTTCATACAATAGAGAATACCTCATGGATGGAGAGAAAAAGAATCATAAATGTGGAAAAGCGCTTAAATCGTGAGTTGAACGAGTCTTCTTTCTTTCAAGAGCCTGAAAATGCGAATCTTCACAACCAACAGAGCAAAAAATGCAACAATGGAAGAATGATAGGTTGACGAGAAATAGGGTAAGTATGGAGTGACGTGTAGTAAATGTACGTCGCTTCCATCACCTGGCCTATTCAATTCGAAGTACGAGACAACCCAATAAGAATCACATTCACCAACAATTAAACCTTGTATTCAATTCCAAACTATCATGAAATATGTGATGATATCGATTGCATAGTGCACCACCCAATATCATTTACATGTTAACCCTTGCCATAATACATATTAAAATGCTATATGCGCCCCATTCAAATCTAATGAAATTTGCATAGTCCACTAACCAACAATAGCATAATAGTTATGACTAACACTAATATCCTTTAAATTTTCCACTCGAACTTGCATACAGCCTTTATCATAGCTCAAACATATAACTTATTTCCCTTTGTTACCTTTTAGGATTTTTCATAGGTTTTTTTCTTTGTTTTAATCATGCTACAATTAAAATATATCTTGCATATATGTGGCTAGGTGATCAATCACAAGGATTAGTGACAAGGTTAAATCATAGAAATTGTAAATAACATGCTCCTCATAACCATAAAATTGTTTTGTATCGCAAAAAACATTCCACAAAAATGCATCATCCACCTATTATCATGTCAAATGAAACCAATACTGCATCGCCAAAAATGTAGGACTGTGTAGGCAGCATAAAAAACAACATCAAAAAATGTGTGATATGTCTATCCTTGTGCCTCTAGTCTACAAGGGGGTCCCACATACTAGTATTTATTATTAGCATAGTTAAATAATAGGGCTTAAGCAATACTTTGTGGGTGGAATTCATCGTTACGATTTTATTCGTCAATAGTCCCTTTATGGTGTAGCTCTAAGCATGGCCCTCACATGAAGATGCTTTGAAGAATACTACAAGAATCCCTATTTGTTAAGAAAATAAGTTACAATGTATGGTCAAGAAGCCTTGAAAAGATGGTTATGAAACCCCATAGGTGTGGTCATGGAACCCAGATTTAATTGAAGAAAACGAGTATGAAGGAAATTGCAAGTGCATACAAAACCTCCATTGATTGATAGACCTTGTCAAGCCATTTCAAATGGTATGTGGCATTCCATGTGATTCCTCACAATTGAGGAGATGTGCCCTCTTAAATATGATCATGTAAAAATTTTCCCTAAACAATTGCAAATAATAAGTTATAAGTCGACCCCAAAATCAAGTAAAGGAGAAAAAGGGTTGCAAAAAAGAAGTTATAGGTCGACTCTAAAGACATGTAAAGGAGGTACTTGGAAGGATATAAATACACATCAATAGCCTCTTGTTTTCATCAAGGAATCTTGTGATCTCTTAGCGCAAGTGAAGTAGTGGAGTTGTACGAAGGAGGGAGTTCTCAGAGCTGCAGATGTGAGAAGGGTTTTCAGGAAAGCATTTATGAGGTGATACCCATGGGTCGAGTAAATGGTGTCCCACGAGGACCCCAATGGTTTTCCAAGACTCATAACACGATGCATGCTCGTTTCCCAATCCAGTCCCACGAGGTTGAGGAAGGGTTTGAATAAGATGCTCTTTTCTTGATGCTGAAGTTGAAGGTTTGATGATCTGAGATTTCATGCACTAGAATTTTCACATGATGAAAGGTATGTTTTTCTATATGTCTTTGAGGCACATCTTGGGGGTTTCAGTGCATGCTTTAGGCATATCTTGGTGATTTTGGGCATATGATTTGTGAGACATTTTGGAGATCTTGGCATAATCTTTATGTGGTTAATTAATTTGAACCAGTTTTGATGATGATGATGTATCAATATCAGTGACAATAATAGAGACATGTTGTTTATCTTATTTATATTTAAGGGAGGAAAGAAGGGGTAAGGAAAGGGGGTTGGAGCCTCCTTCCAGTTGAAGATGGAGAATTTAGGGAATTGTAGCTTCCTTCAGGTTGGAGCCTATAAACCAAGGGGTTGGTGCCTCCATCCAGTTGGTGCTGGATAATTTTCGAAGTTGGTGCTTCTGGTGGATGTAATATTCTGATACACTAAAAAATGTTCCATGGTTTTCTCCCATTTCATAAATCCGTATCAGGCCTATGAAATTCAGGGGTGAAAGTGAAACCCCATCCCAGGCTCTGTGATTCTCAATATCATGACTTTCCTCCCTGCAAGGTTACACCCCAAAAAGTAAGGTACTTCTTCTTACTCCCAGCACTAAATACTCACCAAGTATTCAATTTCTTCATTAGATCTTACATTGAAATATTTAGATTTCGTATCAAAGCTTCAAATATTTCAACTCAATTTGGTTTCTCTGTTTCTTAAACTTTAACCTTCCCTTGTACCCTACTACAATTTCTTTGTCTACAACCATTTTCTCTTTCTTCTTTGTTCAACCCATCTAGGCTCCCTGATCATAGACTACCATCCTATTTCGTCTTCCTTATTGTAAACAACATTTCTCAAGCCCACAACCCCCCTTCTCACATTCACTCCCTACCCATCTCAAGGATATTCCACCAATCCTAGATCCTTTTTCCCCTGCTGCTTGCATGTCATTGCATGTCAAAGACGTAATTGTTAAGTAAGTGAATATATTCAAGGCCAAATTCAAGTTAGGATTTTGAAAACATGTCTACATCCAAGGTGCTTACTAAGAAACGCTCGAGGAATTCCTCATCGCCTAGATGCGAGAGCTATTATTGCTACAAATACTTGCTTTGAACAGTGCAACATATTTCATCAAAGGTAAATGTTATGCTACTTCTTTCTGTGAGTTCATATCATCACTTTAGTTGATCATATTGTCAATGAGTAAGCTCTAAGCCTTTATTTATCTTTTTTTTTTAATCAAAATTTATATACCATTAATTGGATACAACAAGAATCTTTTTTATTAATGGAAGAAATGGAAACTTGACATAAAATTCATGTTTTAATTTGTCATAAATTTCATGCTTTTAAGATTTTCAAATTTTAATATATGATAATTACTTTGATTATGAATGATAAACTTATTAGTATTATTTATATGGTTTATGTTTTATTTTCTATTTTTTATGTGGTTAATTATGTGTAATTTAAGTAGTTGTGTTATGTGGTTTATATTGTATTATATTTTTTGTCAAAGTTAAATAGGGTGATTAGATGTAATTTAAGTAGTGAGTAAAAATGGTTACTCTTCTTAAGTGAATTTAAATAATATTTTATAATATATTTACTTTTAATAAATTAATTGTAAATTGATTTTGATGATATCTTTATTTTTTTTTACCATATTCTATATTTATTAAATGATTATTTCAATCTATTGTTTTTCACCCATTGGCATATATAGTGATGAAGCCTTGGCTCAGGATGTCTACCCCTCTTGATTGGCCTACAACATTCAATTGCTTCACTATGGAATTCATATCCGTGATTAAAATGTATGTGCCATTGTACTCCTGTCAAATTGCACAACATTGATTCTTCCTCATTTGATGTATGCTTGGCTTACTAGACTGGCATGAGGAACCATTCTCCTTTGAAAATTGAGGTTTACTACACAAATTGAGGCTTAACTTGTAGTAAATACAAGGAATCGTAGAAAAATTTGTTGCATAAAATATATTTGAAATCAACCAATATCAAAATTAAACTCACTTTGAAAATTTAAACCAGAAATAACTCAACCTATTCATTGAAGAAATGAAAGTAAGTTGAAATGAATTTATATGTCTTGCAAGTTCTCAAATGGAAAGTACCATCACAATTAGCCCCTTGTCCTCCTTTGTTAATATACCCAGTGTATAATCTTTTGTATGAAAAAATTGTTGCATAAAATATATTTGAAATCAACCAATATCAAAATTAAACTCACTTTACAAATTTAAACCAGAAATAACTCAACTTCTTCATTGAAGAAATGAATGTACCTTGAAATGAATTTATATGTCTTGCAAGTTCTCAAATGGAAAGTACCATCATAATTAGTCCCTTGTCCTCTTTTGTTAATATACCCATGTTAATATACCCAATATAATCTTCTATATGATCTTCTTTCAAGATCAGGTGATATTTTGGAGGTAGACAACTATTTAGTTTCACTCATTTCTTTAAGTCTAGAGATAAATTTGATTGGAAATGTACTATTTTATTTTTTTCAAAATGAAATGTATTTTTTTTTAACTTTTCATGGTGAAAGGGTTGTATCTGTTACAATTGCAAATGCAGAAAACACAATCACACAGATTTTACGTTGTTCACCCAAACGTTGGGCTACGTCCACCAAGCAGAGGTATCAATTATCTTATTATTCAAATCCTGGAGATTACAACAGCTCATTCCCACTCCTTATCTTCCTCTACGGGATTACATAGATTTATATACATTTACACGAGAAACTGATTAATAAATGCAATCCTATCAATATTCTAACTTGGTCTCAATAGCTACAACCAATGTTGAATAATAGGATCTCAATTCTATCCTTGGAATTTGTTGTCACCGTTTAACAATCTCCACCTTGACAACAGTTAACCTAATACCTTGATCCTTTTGTTCATTACCTTTTCTGCAAGACAAGAGAATCCAAGCACCATCGTATCTTCTCTAACAGTATTGGTTTTGTGAACATGTCTGCGCATTTCTCTTTTGTATGCACTTTCTCAAGAGAGACTCCACGTTCATCAATGACTTGTCTTATAAAATGGTACTTGATAGGTATATATTTTTTTTTACTGTGGTAGGTTGGATTCTTATCCAAGTGAATATCACTTTGACTATCACAAAGTAACTTTACTTTATCATGCATCCCTCCAAACTCACCAAACAAACCTTTCAACCAAACTGCCTCTTTGCAAGCATGTGAAGCAGCTACGTATTCTGCTTCTGTAGCTTTGACATCCAGCTAATAGCTCCACCTGCAAGAGTAAATACATACCCTGAAGTCGACCTTCTCTTGTCCAAATCACCTGCAAAATCAGAATCAACATATCCACAAATTGATTCACAACCACTATTATAGGTGATAAAATAATAACTTGTGCTCCTCAGATACCGAAGCATCCATTTCACTATTTCTCAATGATCTTTACCTAGATTTTCCATATACCTACTCACAACCCCAAATGCATGTGAAATGTCTAGCCTTGTACTAACCATCACATACATTAAACTTCCTACTGCATTAGCATATGGTGTTCGAGACATATATTATTTTTCTTCTTTTGCACTAGGACATAAACTTGGAGAAAGATTAAAATAGGAAGCCAAAGGGAATGATATTGGTTTCACATCGTTCATACCAAACCTCAAAAGTATATTCTCAACATAATTCTGTTGTGAACACCAAAGCTTACCATTCCTCCTGTCTCTGAATATCTCCATGCCTAAAATCTGTCTTCCTGCTCCTAGATCTTTAAGATTAGAATAATTACAAGGGTGACCTTTCCATACCTCTTCAGGAATTTTTCACTCTATTGTTGGTGATGGTGATCGATTCACCAGATAACAAGATGTAGTTACTGCTTATGCCCACAGTTCTTGCTACAAGTTGGCATTACTAAGCATACTCCTTGCTCTCTCTGAAGAGTTTTGTTCATGCGTTCAACAACTCCATTTTGATGAGGAGTATAGGCAGTGGTTTTATGCCTATCGATCCCAAATTCCTTGCAATAATTCTCAAACTCCATTGACGTAAATTCACCACCATTATCAGTTCTTAAACATTTAATGGATCTACTAGTGCTTTTTTCCATTAAATCTCTAAACTCCTTGAAAACTGTAAATACATCAGCTTTACTCTTCAACATATAGACCCAAACCTTCCTAGATAAATCATCTATAAAAGTTACAAAATATGATGATCCTCCATATGAAATATTAGGGGATGCTCCCCAAACATCAGAATGGATATAATCAAGGATTCCTTTACTGGTGTGTCTTCTGTTTTTAAATCTATGCCTATTATGTTTTTCATAAATACAGTGCTTGCAGAAATCTAACTTTAAAGACTTTAGACTAGGAAGTAACTTGTCATCAGATAATACCTTCAATCCTTGTTCGCTCATATGGCCCATCCGTTGATTCCACATTCGAACAAAATCATTGTCTTTCTCAGATACCGATGTCGCATGATCAAACTTTTTTCTTCCTTCTAACAGAAACAAGTTACCAACCTTATTTTCTTTCATAACCAGTGGAATTCCTTTGTAGACCTTCATAACTCCACCTTGAACAATACTCTTATATCCTCCAATATCTAAGACTCCCAAAGAAATTAGGTTCTTCCTAAGCTCAAGTACATGTCTTACATCAGTTAATATTCTAACAGTTCCATCAAACATCTTAATTCGATTTCTACCAATTCCCACAACTTTACACGAGATATCATTTCCCATGTAAACAATTCCATCATCTATGGAATGATAAGTAATAAACCAGTGTTTATGAAGATAGATGTGATTTAAATCACCATAATCTAATAACCATTGTTGATCATGACGTAAACCAATACTAATTGATAAAATTTCATCAGTCATACATGAACCTGTTGCTGAACCTATTTTGGTTGCATTTGTTTCCTTCGTTTCTTTTGGAGGGTCTTATTTGGAGGCTTGTTTTCACTTCCAACAATCCTTCTTCAGGTGTCCAGATTTTCCACAGAACCAGCACTTAAGTTTTCTCATTCTGCCCTTCGACTTTGATTGAGAGAAATCTCTTTGGTTATATCCTCTTTCTTTATTTCTTCCTCTGATCACCATTGCCTCAGATGTAGAGGTTTCTAAATTGGATTTCTTCCTTGTTTCCTCAGACAGTAAAGCTCCAACAATATCATCAAACTTAATACTTTCTTTGAACTGAAACTAATAGAGGTAACAAAGTGATCCCATGATGCGGGCAATGAACATAATAATGTAATCGCCTCATCTTCATATTCAAATTTCACTCCCATGCTAGTCAACTGGACTAAAAGAGTATTAAAAGTATTTAAATGATCATCTATTTTCGTACCTTCCTTCATGCGCAAACTATACAATTGTATTTTTAGGAAGATCCTGTTCGTCAAGGATTTCGTCATGTACAGGCTTTCTAGCGTTGACCACAAACCGATTGCTTTCTTCTTTGTAACAATGTTGAACATTATGTCATTGGCCAAACATAGGCGTATGGCACTCAGTGCTCTCGCATCCATCTCATCACAGTTATCATTTGTTATGGTCGTGGGTTGCTTTGATTTTCCCAAAAGCACCTTCACCACGCCTTGTTGCACGATCAGATTGTGCATCTTAACCTTCCAGATCTCGAAATTGTTCTTTCCATTGAACTTTTCAATTTTGAACTTAGCACTTTGCATCTTTTTCATTAGAGGAAACATTCCAGAAAAACACCATTGCTTATAATAACCAAGGCCCTTTCAAAAAATATGTGGAGGAATGATGGTATAAAATTTACAAGGTTTAATAAAAAAGTTAAATCAAAAAACCTTTTTACCAACCCCACCTTTTACCTTTTTACCTTATACCTTTATTTAATCATTTTAAACTTTTCACTCCATAACATATCCAGCGACGTGACTTTTTAATTAAAAAATACCTTTTATTTTTAATTAAATCCTCCACCTTCTTTACATATTATATTTTAATTCCAAAATATAACAAGCCTTTTAAAGCATCCTCCACGTGACTTGACTTTCACATTTAAAAAAAAGGAAATTCAATTATGAAAAACCCAAAATTCTTCATACCTTAGATTTTTCAAAACAACGCTTCCCTTTTAATATTTCAAAAAACAGTGCTTCCCTTACATTGATAACCACATGCCGAAAACAAGAGAGAAAAAATGCATAAGTATAAGAGAGGATCAATGCTCCCTTTGTGTGTTGTTCCCAGCGCTGATCAAACAACAACCCTCCCACAAAACCACAAAATGGACAATGCTCCCTCAGAAATGGCACTGCTCCTCCTCTCTATAAACACGTGATCATCACCACAGATCTGGCCTCACGGATCTCCAACGACCGCTCTAATGCCTCACAGATCTCCAATGACCGCTCTTATTTATATTTAAGGGAGGAAGGAGGGTGTACGGAAAGGGGGTTGGAACCTCCTTCCAGTTGAAGCTGGAGAATTCAGGGAATTATAACTTCCTTTAGGTTGGAGCCTATAAACCAAGGGATTGGTGCCTCCTTCGAGTTGGTGCTGGAGAATTTGTGAAGTTGGTGCTTCTGGTGGATGTAATATTCTGATACACTAAAAAGTATCATGTGGTTTTCTCCCATTTCATAGAGTCGTATCTGATCTATGAAATTCAAGGGTGAAAACCAAACCCCAGCCTAAGCTTTGCGATGCTTAGGATCAAGTCTTTCCTCCTTGCAAGGTTACACCCCAACAAGTAAGGTACTTCTTCTTTCTCCCAACACTAAATACTCGCCAAGTATTCAAGTTTTTCATTAGAGCTTATATTGAAATATTTAAATTTCGTATCAAAGCTTCATAGCTTTCAACTCAATTTGGGTTCTTTGTTTCTTAAACTTTAACCCTCCCTTGTACACTACTACAATTTCTTTGTCTACAAACATTTATGCTTTCTGCATTGTTCGACCCATCTAGCCCCCATGCTCGTAAACTACCATCCTATTTCGTCTTCCTTATTGTAAACAACCTTGCTCAAGCCCACAACCCACCTTCTCGCATACACTCCCTACCCATCTTAGGCCTATTCCACCAGTCTCAGATCCTTTGTCCCCTGCTGCTTGCATGTCATTGCATGTCAAAGACATAATTGTTAAGTAGGTAAATAGATTCAAGGCCAGATTCAAATTTAGATTTTGACAATCTATCTACATCCAAGGTGCTTACTAAGAAACGCTCAAGTAATTCTTCATCACCTAAATGAGAGAGCTATTGTTGCTACAAATACTTCCTTTGAACAATGCAACATATTTCATCAAAGGTAATTGTTCTGCATTTTTTTTTTTTTTCCTGTGAGGTCGTATCATCACTTCACTTGATCATATTATCAATGAGTAATCTCTAAGCCTTTATTTAACTTTTTTTTAACTCTTTTGGGGAATCAAAATTTATATACCATTAATTGGATACAACAAGAATGCTTTTTATTATGGAAGAAATGAAAATTTGCCATAAAATTCATGTTTTAAGTTGTCATAAATTTCATGCTTTTAAGATTTTCAAATTTTAATATATGATAATGACTTTCGTTATGAATGATTAACTTATTAGTATTATTTATATGGTTTATGCTTTATTTTTTATTTTTTATATGTGCTCAATTAAGTGTAATTTAAGTATTTCAAATTTTAATATATGATAATGACTTTGGTTATGAATGATTACCTTATTAGTATTATTTATATGGTTTATGGTTTATGTTTTATTTTTTATTTTTTTATGTGCTTAATTAAGTGTAAGTTAAGTAGTTGTGTTATATGGTTTAGTAATTTAAGTAGTGTGTAAAAATGGTTACTCTTCTTACCTGAATTTAAATAATATTTTATAACATATTTACTTTTAATAAATTAATTGTAAATTGATTTTAATGATATCTTTAATTTTTTTACCATATTCTATATTTATTAAATAATTATTTCAATCTATTGTTTTTCCCCCATTGGCATATATAGTGATCTAGCCTTGGCTTAGGATGTCTGCCCCTCTTGATTGGCCTACAACATTCAATTGCTTCGCTATGGAATTCATATACATGCTTAAAATGTGTGGGCCATTGTATTCTGGTCAAGCTACAAAACATTGACTCTTCCTCATTTGATATATGTTTTCTCACAAATTGAGGCTTAACTTGTAGTAAATACCAGGAATAATAGAAAACATTGCTGCATGAAATATATTTGAAATCAACCAATATCAAAATTAAACTCACTTTGCAAATTTAAACCAGGAATAACTCACATGTTCATTGAAGAAATGAAAGTACCTTGAAATGAATTTATATGTCTTGTAAGTTCTCAAATGGAAAGTACCATCACAATTAGCCCTTTGTCATATTATGTTAATACACTCAGTATAATCTTTTGTATGAAAATCAATGGCTTGTTTCAAGATCAAGTGATATTTTGGAGGTAGACAACTATTTAATTTTCACTGATTTCTTTAAGTCTAGAGATAAATTTGATTGGAAATGTACTATTTTATTTAACTCTTTTTTTTTATGAAGTGTAAACTTAATTTATTTTTATCCAAATGAAATGTATATTTTATTTTTTAACTTTTCATGGTGGAAGGGTTGTGTGAATATATACCTTTTCTCACTAAAATTAGGATCAACCCTTCAAATTTGATCACCGCAGGTAAACCTGATATTCTACTCAGTAAGAACCACCACTAAGTCATTTCAAGTGATTATTGTTTTCCTTCAGTAAAAACCACCACTAAATCATTTCTAGTGATTATGGTTTTCCTTCGTTAAGAACCACCACTAAGTCATTTCAAGTGATTATGGTTTTCTTTCAATAATATCGCAATGATTCAACTTAATCCAATTTCAATAATAACAAGCAATTACAATCAGGCAAACTTCTGAATATCTATGGTTTGAATAATTACATTTGTGAAAAGATATTTCAAATACAACAAACAATACAGAAACATTGATCTGTTAGTAACATTGATCTCTCAGTAGATTGGAATCTAGACTCATGAAACCTTGTTCTTCCCCTGAAAGTTAGTTTTAATTAAGAACAAACTTATATATGTTGACTTAGGAATGAAAAAGTAAAAACGTAAGATCCGATGAGATGTTACCAAGTAGACACTGTCTGGCTTTAGTGGTCACCGAACTCGAATTTTAAACTAAATGTAGCTCAAAAGTAACGACATTTAACCTAATAGAGGTAGCCATTTAACCTCATGCACATTTTTTTGATGGCGCCCTATGACCTACAGTGTTGAGTGAATATAACCATATTCATTCGATCAAAGTCTGCAACATCGTATTTTGATAATACGGAAGACTACCTCATATCAATGTTTCTGTCAGGTGTGGACTACCTCAAAACGACGATTTTTCCCATGGTTGAGAAAATTATCTCTCATGGCTGACCACAAACCATTACAAAGTGGTTTTTAGAGTACCAAAAACTTAACAAATTATGGGGAATATAAGACTCATTAAGCTTACATCATGTACATACAATTTCAAAATTTCAACTCATGAAAATTTAGCCTTTATACAAACCTAAGACCAAAATGTTCATCAAAAGCATTATTCAAGGACCATTAAACTTCTTTGGGATGTCATACTTCAAGTATTTATTGTATCTACATCTCAAATCACACTATACTTTTAAGTATACCTTGTTTTGCTTAATTCTTTGTTCTTCACACTTCCGTTGTTTCATTTCTAACACTTGGTTGGGTCTATCTTCTGTTGTTGTTGTTTTTTTTTTCCTTGCATCCTTGTTTTTGTCCTTGATTTTTTTTGTTCATGCATAGGAGTCCTCCTATTTCAAATTTCCCTATCATCAAAGAATATGTTTTCTTTCTCTTTGTTGTGGATTCCTTCAGAACCCTTTTCCTGAATATCCATAGTCATTCTCCTTTGTCCCTCGATAAGCTTCTCCATGCTCACTGTGAGTTGCAAACAACCTATATAGTAACAAGTTCGTTTCACCCTGCTACACAATACCTCACGAAGTTTCTCTCCTGAACATAGCCTTTTGGTATTTCTGGTTTCTTCCGATATAACCTTCTAAGCTTCCTCTTCTCCTCAGCTTCCATAGTTGTAGGCTTCTGCACTTTATCTCTTCCTCTCAAGAGATTTACCTTATATTTTCTCTAGACAACTCTACCCACATTTGCAGCTATAGAGTTGTCTCAAAAACTTCTACCCAACTACAACTACAAGTTGTTCATTTTTCTATTACATCTTTCTTGTTGTAGGGTCCTGCCAAAAATCTCATTTTCTCTTGAAGTCTGCATCATTTTCTTTTTCTGCATCAATCTTCTTTTTCTTGCATTTCTTTGTCATGGAGTCAACATCATATTCTCTTTTCATCGATTTTATTCTTGATCAATATTGAATCTTCCACTCCAATATCCGCATAAAATAGTTTCTTGTAGATGGGACATTTTTCATCAACAAGACACATGCAATCTTCTTGCTTACAAAACATATCTCTTGTAAAATATCCAGTAAGATCATTTATATTTGTCATTGATTTTAATTCTTGATGTCTTTGTAACGTCATATTCTTACAAAATCAAACGCTTTTCTAATGTCAAAATGGTCAATTTCAACCCAGACTCAATTTTTT
Source organism: Picea engelmannii (assembly GCA_009831015.1). Lineage (NCBI taxonomy): Eukaryota > Viridiplantae > Streptophyta > Pinopsida > Pinales > Pinaceae > Picea > Picea engelmannii. The sequence continues at coordinate 112,195 of ML788398.1, forward strand.
ACAAACAATAATCTGACTTTACTTTCATCCTGATTCCCAATAATGGAATTTTACTATGACTCTTTCAACTTGAATTTGAAAATGACATAACTAAAATCCATCAGTCTCACCTAGATAAACTCTCAACTTTTCACTTGACTCCAACACTTTACATCAATAGACTTCATTTAAACCCATAAATTTATCTTGGGGTGTCGGGTAACATCGATCATGCACCCCCAATTTCTCAATCCAACAACCTTTACAAGATTTTTTCATGAAATGATAATAGTTAAACACTTGACTTTGATTCTTTTATCAAACTCTTTGACCTTTGACTTGATATGGATTAAAATTTCTAATACTATTTGGACTCCAAACTCAACACTCTTTAACTTTTAAGCTTTTTGCCAAGACTTTATGAATCAAGCCACCATCCACAATACTTGAAGTGACATTTAAATGGTCATTCTTACCACTCTAGTTGTCATTTAGCATGGTGTGTAATCATTATAAAGAAATATTTTAGTTTTCATGGCATGCTTGTGGTATAATGCTAAATGCAAAAACAAATATGCGTGCCTTCTCTAATACTATCTTTGACTTTCCAGTGGTCCATTTATTCACATGGGTTGTAGATGGCCTCCTAAAATCTTGTTCTTATCACGAGAAAACATGTCTCCAAGAACACCAGTCTTTCCACTAACTTTGATCTGATATTGTAGAACATCATCGCTTGTCCACTCCACAATCTCCTGTCACTATCTTTGGGACCTTCCACTGTGGGTGGTCTGATTATCGGAACCACTGGCTCTCCTAGATATCAAAAGATTGGGTCAAAAATGATGAATCAGGGTACATGTGAAGAAGATTGAAGAAATGAACTTCGCTTCACTTTGAATTTATGAACATAATCAAGGTATTGTGTCGAATGCTAGTTACTTTGTCCACCCAACATTTTATCAAAAAGAATATTTCATTTGAGATGAGAAATTACACTTTTAGAATGATGATTGATTCTTTGCAAATTTTGTATGTACATACTTAACTAGAGGATCACATTCCTATTGAATAATGATAATAATAATAACAACAACAATAACAACAAATCTAGTATCTCAAGTCTGTTTATTGATCTTTCTACATTCTAAATTCTACATATTTCGGGTTTGCTTAATTATACTTAATTAGCCTTATCGATACAATTTTTTTTATGTATTTAACAAATAATATTAAAGTACAGTCTATTGTGTGACCAAGAATGGACCAAAATTAATAGGTAAACTGGATCAATCCTTGATCTCTCCACACTAGTTTTTTTCAATCATCTTAAAATTTGGAATGTTGACTCCAATTCTTTGTAGGGTATAAAAGTCGTGTAAGGTTTTACAATATTTTAGAACCAACATAGATATGCAATTACATATTAGAAGATTTGGATATTGAAGTGAAGCAATATTTGTTCAGGGTAATACATGTTCTACCTAGTTTCCTCTATAGTGGTTGACATGCGAGATTTGAGACTCTTTGGTGACTCTTTCCATGGACTTTATATCTTCTATTACCTATTCTATAATATGTTATTTTTCCTACTATCCTATGAATATGTGATGTGGGAGAAATATTCTTCCATGTTAGTATGCAATATGCTCATGTTGTCTCAATAGAATATCAAAATCATAATCTCTTAAATCTCAAATACATGTATCATGTATGCTATGATGCTTTATCGTGAAACTTATTTTATCTGATTTAAATTGACTTAATACCATCCTTACAACAATGTTGGCCAATTTTCTAGAAATAACAAAGACTAGTGTAATAGGCCTCTTCCACCAATGGAGTCAAATCTGTCACAAGTAACTTTCTATCACCAAGGGGAAAACTCTAAAGATATCACATGCCTTAGATTGATATTCCCTTACATTTCAATGTTCAAATGTGTTGGTATTTAAAAATAATCTAATTTATGATTTGTTCTTATTTATTTTGTCTACAAGTATAATAATCCCATGAGCTGAGAGATAGTTGAAATTTGATTTTACCAAATGTTCTCGTCGCAAACTTAATTTTTAAATAGTCCTAATATTTTAGCTTATGGTTGTAGTTGTGATTGGAGCTTGTATATATATTTATGTGAAAGGACATGCTAGTGGTGGTGATGTTGTAAAATTGATTGTCATTGATGTCAACCCTAGAAGAAGTCTCAAAGCATGCCCAGAAGCCCCTAAAAGTAATGGGTTTATTTGAAGGAGTATCCAAAGTGGTCCCCTTATGATGTAGCTCTAAGCATGGCCCTCACAGAAAGACGCTTTGAAGAATACTACAACAAGCCCTATTTGTTAATAAAATAAGTTACATGTATGGTCAAGAAACCCTAAAAATATGGTCAGGAAACCCTAGAGGTGTGGTCATGGAACCCGAAGTTGATTGAAGAAAACGAGTATGAAGGAAATTTCAAGTGCATACAAAACCTCCATGGATTGATATCCCTTGTCAAGCCATTTCAAATGGTAGGTGGCATTCCATGTGGTTCCTCATGGTTGAGGAGATGTGCCCTCTTAAAGATGATCATGTAAAATTTTCCCCTAGAAACGGTTGCAAATAAGAAGTTATAAGTCTACCCCAAAATTAAGTAAAGGAGAAAAAGGGTTGCAAAAAAAAAGTTATAGGTCGACCCTAAAGACATGTAAAGGAGGTACTTGGAAGAATATAAATACACATCAATAGCCTCTTGTTTTCATCAAGGAATCTTGTGATCTCTTAGCGTAAGTGAAGTAGTGGAGTTGTGCGAAGGGGGGATTTCTTAGAGTTGCAAATGTGAGAAGGGTTTTCAGGGAACCCTTTCTGAGTTGATACCCACGAGTCAAGTATAGGGTGTCCCACGAGGACCCCACTGGTTGTCCAAGACTCATCACGTGAGGCCCTACTCATTTCCTAATCCAGTCCCGCGAAGTTGAGGAAGGGTTTGAAGAAGATGCTCTTTTCTTGATGTCGAAGTTAAAGGTTTGAAGCTCTGGAATCTCATGCACTAGAATTTTCACATCATGAAAGGTATGTTTTTCTATATGTCTTTGAGGCACATCTTGGATGTTTCAATACACGCTTGAGGCATATCTTGGTGATTTTGGGCATATGATTTGGGGGGAATTTTGGAAATCTTGGCATAAGCTTTATGTGTTTATTGGAGTTGAACCGATTTTGATGATGATGATGATGATGTATCGGTGTCAGTGACAATAACAATGACATGTTGTTTCTCTTATTTATATTTAATGGAGGAAGGAAGGGGTAAGAAAAGGGGGTTGGAGCCTCCTTCCAGTTGAAGCTAGAGAATTTAGCGAATTGTAGCTTCTTTCAGGTTGGAGCCTCTGAACCAGAGGGTTGGTGCCTCCTTCCAATTGGTGCTGGAGAATTTTGGAAGTTGGTGCTTCTGGTGGATGTAATCTTATGATACATTAAAAAATGTTCTGTGGTTTTCTCCCATTTCATAGAGCCGTATCTGACCTATCAAATTCAGAGGTGAATAAAAAACCCCAAAACCCCATCCTAGGCTTTGTGATTCTGAGGATAAGACTTTTCTTCCGGCAAGGTTATGCTCCAACAAGTAAGGTATTTCTTCTTGCTTCCAGCGCACTAAATACTCGCCAAGTATTCAAGTTTTTCATGAGAGATTATATTGAAATATTTAGATTTTGTATCAAAGCTTCACAGATTTCAACTCAATTTGCATTCTTTGTTTCTTAAACTTTAACTCTCCCTTGTACACTACTATAGTTTCTTTGTCTACAACCATTTCCGCTTTCTTCTTTGTTCGACCCATCTAGGCTCCATGCTCGTAGACTACCATCCTATTTCATCTTTCCTTATTGTAAACAACCTTGCTTGAGCCCACAACCCACCTTCTCGCATCCACTCCCTACCCATCTCAGGCCTATTCCACCAATCCCAAATCCTTTTTCCCCTGTTGTTTGCATGCCATTGAATGTCAAAGACGTAATTGTTAAGTAGTTGAATAGATTCAAGGCCAGATTCAAGTTAAGATTTTGAAAACCTATCTACATCCAAGGTGCTTATTAAGAAATGCTCAAGGAATTCTTCATCGCCTAAATGAGAGTTATTATTGCTACAAGATCATATTGTCAATGAGTAAGATCTAAGCCTTTATTTAACTTTTATAGGAATCATTTTTATTCACGGATGGCACACGAGTAAATCCGGGTGAGAATCGAACATGAGACTTCATTTTACAAATTTCCTTCCATTTACACGGCACTTGCTATTCATATGGTTTATTTTTTATTTTTTATGTGGTTAATTAAGTGTAATTTAAGTTGTTATATGGTTTACATTGTATTATATTTTTTTTCTAGTTAAATAAGGTGATTAGATATAATTTAAGTAGTGAGTAAAAATGATTACTCTTCTTACATATTTTATAACATATTTAATTTTAATAAATTAATTGTAAATTGATTTTAATGATATCTTTATTTTTTTTTATCATATTCTATATTTATTAAATAATTATTTCAATTTATTGTTTTTCACCCATTGGTATATATAGTGATCTAGCCTTGGCTAAGAATGTCTACCTGTCTTGATTGACCTACAACATTCAATTGCTTCACTATGGAATTCATATCCATGCTTAAAATGTTTGGGCCATTGTATTCGGGTCACAAGGCTACACAACATTGATTATTCTTCATTTGATATATGTTTTCACTATCTAGGTAGGAGGAAAAATTCTCCTTTGCAAATTGAGGCTTAACTTGTTATAAATACAAGGAATCTCTGAAAAAATTATTACATGAAATATATTTGAAATCAACCAATACCAAAATTAAATTCACTTTGCAAATTTAAACTAGAAATAACTCAACCTATTCATTGAAGAAATGAAAGTATCTTGAAATGAACTGCAAGTTCTCAAATGGAAAGCACCATCACAATTAACCCCTTGTGCTCTTCTATATATCAGTATAATCTTTATAAAAATCAATGACTTGTTTGAAGATCAAGTGATATTTTGAAGATCAAGTGATATTTTAGAGATAGACAACTATTTAATTTTCAGTAATTTTTTTAAGTCTAGAGATAAATTTGATTAGAAATGTACTATTTTATTTAATTCATCTTTTTTTTTTATGAAATGTAAACTTAATTTATTTTTGTCAAAATTTTTTTTTTTTTTTTTTCAAGTTTTCAGAATGAAAGTTTTGTATGAATATATACTTTTCTCACTAAAATTATGACAAACTCTTCAAATTTGGTCACTGCTGGTAAACCTGATATTTACTTAATAAAAACCACCACTAAATCATTTCAAATGATTATGGTTTTACTTCAATCAGAAGCACCACTAAATCATTTCAAGTAATTATGCTTTTCCTTCCATAATAGCTATGCGTAAACTTAATGGGATTTCAATAATAACAAGCAATTACAATCACACAAACTCCTGAATATCTCAGGTTTGAATAATTACATTTCAAATACAGCAAACAATACAGAAACATTGATTTCTCATTAGATTGGAATCTAGACCCATGAAACCTTGTTCTTCCCCTGAAAGTTAATTTTAATTAAGGACAAACTTTTATATCTTAGACTCAGGAATAGAAAAGTAAAAACGTAAGATCCGATGAGATGTTACCAAGCAGACACTGCCTGGCTTCTGTGGCCACCGAACTCGAATTTTAAACTAAATGTAGCTCAAAACTTACGACATTTAACCTAATAGAGGCAGCCATTTAACCTAATGCACGTTGTTCTGATGGCGCCCTATGACTTACAGCGCCGAGTACATATAACCATATTCATTCGATCAAAGTCTGCAACGCCGTATTTTGATAATACAGAAGATTTGATAATACAGAAGATAAGTTGCAGAAGCCATTCAAAATACACGAAACCCTTATTCACCCTTCAGACTTACCCTTGAACTCGATAAGAAGACGATAAGAAGACATCAGCACCAAAAACGAGGTCCAAAGGCGTGGTTGAAACCAGAGAAGCCCAAAGCAGCTCTAGTGCCTTGTTGAAAACACAAAATTGTTATTAGTTTACTATTAACAACACCATGAACACAATCTAACTATAAACAAGTATAGTAACTCTTTACCTCATTGGGACCGACACTAACATTTCGCTCTGCCAAATCCGTAAGATCTTTGACATTGAGCTTATTGAGCAAGTTGATGCTGGTGATAGTTGAGGCGGGGGAGATCTCCAATTCATCGGTGATTATGAAGGTAACCGTCTCCTTCACATAACCTCCCCCGCTACTTACACTTCCACTGCTTCCTGCGCTATTAGTGCTATTTTCCGTGGAGGGGTTCTGCAGTCGCACCTCAAAGTTCATAGTTCTACTGCAGGCACAGCGACCACCACTCTGAGTGGTCATATGATGGATACTACCACCGTAATGAAGCTGAGAACCGCAAACGTAATAGACAATGGGAGCGGACTGTATTCTAAGGATGTCATTACGATTGGTAGACATAACATTCGGCTCTAGTAAAAGGGATTTATCGGTATTCATAAACATAGTCTGGAGCTTCTCGACACTGTTGTAAAGGTTCGTGAGGGAGCCGACTATCCTTGCACGTTTAAACTCTGAGAGTAGTTTCATGACAGAACCGATGGGCAACGTGAGAAAGCTGAAAAGAAGATCTACAAAATCCTTTCCTGCCTCAGCATACAATATATTGCCAGTTTTGTCGTTGATTAGAAGCCTCAAATTAATGCAAGCAGTAGTATAGTTAAAATTGGAAGAATTAATTCACACAAAACGTTTTCCATTGCTTAACAAACAAATGGAGGTTACATATATAGCATGCAGATCACTGACTTAAGTGGATCTGATTAGCTAATAATAGTAAACCTAGAAAACTCACAGTTACAACAGTCTCGTTGAAACTAACTAT
>ML788398.1:139380-162979 GCA_009831015.1 Picea engelmannii
GGATGCAGCAGGGTGATGGGGGATTGAGCGAAAAGAATGGAGGGAGGAAACAGAATCACCTGAGCCAGGACTTCGTCATCACGAGAGAAACGCCAAATCAACAGTCGAAGAATCGAGTTGCCTATAATTATAGGACCCCAACAGGGTTGAAAGGAAAAATTCCAGTCAAAGCAAAGTGGTACTCCATGGGGAAGGCAGATAAAACATTTTCTCACCTCACTCAATAAACATTTTGGGGACCAAAAGCCTCCCTAAATGGGGAGGTATGATCCATATTGGATCATTATATTGTTTTTCATCTATCACGATCCTTTTAGAGTGGAAAAAACTGGAGGAATGAGCTTGCACGACCATTTTAGTGGAGGTCCCAGTTTGGAAAATTGAGGTCCAAAATTTTCTGGGGCCATTTTGAGGCATCAAACAACACTTTGGGGGGTCAAAAATCTCCTAGTGTAGTGTATCTAGGACCCCATGAAACTATTCTACACATAAATACCTTTCCAACAATGCAAAAATCGTGTCACTCAGAGCTCATATGAAAAATCTATGCCTCTCGCAAGTTGACCTACCGTGTTGGACACCATGGTACGAGAGGATGTCATGTCATCCCTTGTTACTCGCGCATATGGGGCTAGTGACATATGTAATTTCAAGAAGATTCTAGAAGGCCCAAAACTCTATCACAATTGAGGGTTGAGGAAGTCAAAAAGCTACCCCTACCCCTAGATGGCTATCGGGTTATGTTAGATATCAGACCACTAGGAGGAGAAGGGGTTCCATTATTTTGCATTGTATTTTTTTCCATAGGTGAACAAAACATCCAAGTGTGGTATTCTATGAGCATAACAGAGGAGGAGATATTTTGTAGTAGCCATACAAGACACAAGTCAAAGGAAACTCCATAGAGAGTACCTCTTTCTTTGTATTTGCATCATTCTTATACCATAGAAAAGAGAGCAAAGCAACCTCACCTTCTTGTTGGGTTTTCTCCCATATTGAGTTTCCCAAGTCATATCTTCTGTTTATTGTGGATGGTGTGATTGTATTTTATTGTTCTCTAACATCTTCATTTTATCTATTTCATGCATAAGAGGAAAATTAGTAACTAAATATTCTGGAGATCTAAGAAAAAATAGCCTTAATAGTGAAGATTTCAATATTTTATTAAATATGTTGCGATAGAATTTTCCAGTAGAATATCCAAGGAAATTTACAAATCAAAATGAAGTGTAAAGAAATTTTAGATTTATACTGCAATGCAATAGGGATGGAAGTAAATTCTCACAAATCATATATCTTATTCATGTTGAAATAATGTAACTGCAAAGTGTATTATTATTATTATCTGATATATTATTCATTGGATCAATCCCCATTGTGTATTGATCATGTCGACTATTGTAATAGGACCAAATCCCCTTTTGTGGATTGGTCAAATGATAATTATAATAGGCAGAATAAGAAGTCAGCCCCAACAGATATTAAAGAGGCCCAAAAATATATTAAAGGTGGTTATAACCACCCAATTTGAGAAGTCGGCCCTGCCAGTGAAGAGACACTTCACATGTGCCAGTCTTGTATAAATAAAGAGGTCAGCGCCTCCCTTAGACACACAACTAACGTGCTCATTTAAGAGACAAGTTTCGGAATTGCAGTTGGAGAAGAAAGAGAGAGAGTGGCACATCTTTTGGAGAGGATATTCTGTATTAGCTTGAGTTATCTCTTGGCATTGTGTTGGCTATCTATAATAAGAAAGTTTTGTTGGGTTTTCTTCCCCTAGAGGGTTTCCCAGGATAAATGTTGTGTCTCTTGTGATTGTGTATTTCTCAGTGATCTTGTCTTTATGTTGTTGTTATCTATTGAAATGCAAAGAACTATAATATTGTCATATACATTAACATGGTATCAGAGCCAAGCTGAAGAGAGCATCTTTCGCAAGAGAAAAACGTCATTGTTGTCGTACATGCAAATTAGGGATTTTTGATGGTAAATCTTTTCAGCCCCAGAACCATCTAGAAAAGTGCGCCCTCCCTCAAGGATTACTTTGGCATCATCAACGGACCTTTTCAGTGGGTGGATCTCCCGGAAAGTGAAACCCTAGTTTCACAAAAGTACCAGAAGTACCAGAAAACTAGTGAACGAGAAGTACCAGAAGTACCAGAGTACCAGAGGTACCAGAAAACCAGAAGCACCAGTCCAGAAATCCGCAGATCAAGTTTGGAAGGGTAAAAGTTGGATTTTCTCAAATCCAAGCACACCAAGCTACTCGCCTCAACCAAGCGCATCTCCTGGTAAGTTCAAAATTTGATTTTGAGCACTTTCATTTTTTGGTCATTTTCCTAGCTCCAGGTAAAAGATGTCTGCAAGCATGAAGCTTGCTGACGAACTGGAAGGCATGGAGAAATTTCATGCCTGGAAGTATAGGATTGGCCTGATCCTTGCAGAGAATGACCTAGCAAGATTCGTCAAAGAAGAAGTGTCGGAACCCGAAGATGCCGCAGAGAAAGCAAAGAATCAAATGGACACAATCAGGGCCCAAAGAATCATTGCAGATTCAATCAAAGACCACCTGATTACTTATGTGTCATCAAAGAACACTCCGAAAGAAATGTTTGATGCCCTAAGAAGACTGTACGAAGGAAATAACATAAACCAGAATATGAATCTAAGAAATCAACTAAAGAATACGAGGATGCAGAAAGGAGAAACGATCCAAGAATATTTCTTTAGAATTTCAGAATTCAAACAACAGTTAGAAGCGATTGGAGACACCATAGACGAAGACGAGCTCATAATTACGACCCTAAATGGTCTCACAAGACCTTGGGATGCATTCATCCAAACGATATGTGCCAGAACGGAGAAACTAAAGTTTGATAGTCTATGGGAAGAATGCATCCAAGAAGAAACAAGAGTAGCTAACCGTGAAGCGCTACTAGAAAGAGATGATGATCAAGCCCTAACTACTCACACCAAAAGAGGAAGGAAGAAACCCTACTTCCACAACGATACTCATAAAGAGCCTCAACCGCCAAACATGTTTAATAATAAAGAATCTCATCCAAGGAGATTTCAGAAGAGAGGACAACGAAGGGAAACAGACTACTCATCTGTACAATGCTATCATTGTGACAAGATGGGATACATTACGAAATTATGTCCAGCAAGACGAAAAGAATATAAGAGGAAACATAAGAGGCACCATGCCCATGCAGTCAAAGATGAAGAGCCACCTGCAGAGATGATAAAAGAACAGATCAAAGACTTTGTCTTAATCTCGACCCTCTCAGGATTGGTAACACATGGAAAGGACACGTGGCTCATTGATAGTGGTGCCTCCAAGCACATGACATGTTAGAAAAACATTCTCTCTTGTGTTTCAGAAAAGAAGTTTTTTCAGAAAGTGACACTTGGAGATAATTACCAATATCCCATCAAGGGAGTGGGAGAATCAAACTAGAAATTGAAGTCAGGGAATTCATTAAAAATGAAGGACGTACTATATGTACCAGGTTTGAAAAAGAACCTACTCTCCATTCATATTTAGAAAATAAAGGCTACATAGTTGCCTTTATAAATGGAGAAGTTCTTATGTGGGCTAAAGGAGAAACCATAAATGAAGCAATCATCATTGGAAGTGAAGAAAATGGCTTGTATAGACTAAAGGGTCACTTAGAAACTGCCATGGCCCACGCCATTGAAAACTCATGTGAACTTTGGCATAGAATATTATCTCACATCAACTACAAGGAGCTACCATACATATGCAAAGCGATCACAAGTTTACCAGAACTTAAGGTCGACCATGAAGGCATATGCAATGGATGCGCACAAGGGAAGAACATCAAGAACCCTTTTCTGAAGAGAGACATCAAAGCAGAAGGAGTCCTAGAACTCATTCATTCAGATGTATGTGGCCCAATGGCATCGACCTCCATTAGCGAGTATGTATACTATGTATCCTTCATTGATGATTACTCTCGTTAGACCTAGGTGTATCTCTTGAAATCTAAAGATGAAGTTTTCAACAAGTTCAAGGAATTCAAAGCCTTGATAGAGAATCTTTCTAATAGAAAGATTAAGATACTCAGGTCAGATAATGGAGGAGAATACACCTCAAAAGAGTTCGTGAACTTCTGCAGAGATGTTGGGATCAAGAGGGAACTCACTACTCCCTACAATCCCCAACAAAATGATGTAGCTGAATGAAAGAACAAAACGATAATGGAAGTTGTAAAGACTATGATCCATGATCAAAACCTTCCTATGTGCTTATGGGCAGAAGCAGCAATGACGGTTGTTTATGTGTAAAACCGATTATCCCATAGTGCACTTGGGTTCAAGACCCCGGAAGAGATGTTCACCGGAAAGAAGCCAGAGGTAAGTCATCTCAAAATATTTGGCTGCCCAGTATTTATTCATATACTGAAAGAGAAGAGAAACAAGTTGGAACCTTCAAGAAAGAAGGGAATATTTGTGGGATACTATGAGGTCTCCAAGGCCTTCAAAATTTATATACCAGGTCACTGCCACATTGAGATCAGCAGGGATGTGACCTTTGATGAAGATGCAGTTCTCAAGAAATCAATAAGATTCCATATTGAAGAAGTATATGAAGAGGAACCCATAATCCCCATAAATGCAAAGAGGGAGGTTCCTAGAGCCACAGAACCTGTGAGGGAAGACGTAATTTCCCCTGATGAGGAAATTCCAGAAGATCATAATATAGTGGAATTTCAAGAACCACCTTAGATGACAATCCTCCATAAAAGAAAGCTAGCTTGGGCTAGAGAGCTTATTCAAGATGGGGAGAAGTATGGTGTTCCCCAAGGAACCACGAGACATGTGAAAAGACCAAAGCCATTTTCCAGTTATACGACTTTGATGTGTGACCTCCCAGAGAAGGATCCTACCAGTTTTGAAGAAGCCTTTCAGAAGAAAGAATGGGCAGATGCCATGATAGAGAAATACCAATCCATAATCAATAATCATGTATGGGAAATACTTCCCAGACTGAAGAGTAAAGATGTGGTGTCCTCCAAATGGCTCTTCAAAATAAAACATGTTGTTGACGAAAGTGTTGAAAAATATAAATCAAGATTCGTTGCTCCGAGCTTTTCTCAGAAAAAAGGCATTGAATATGAAGAGACATTTACTCCTATAGCCAAATACACTTTGATCAGAACCATCATATCCCTTGCAGCTAAGATGAAGTGCAAGTTACACCAGATGGACGTGAAGACAACTTTCCTAAATGGTGTCATCGAAGAGGAAGTGTATATAGAGCAAACTCAAGGATTTGAAGTTGAAGACATGAAGTCTCATGTCTGCAAATTGAAGAAAGCCTTATACGGATTGAAGCAAGCTCCCAGAGCTTGGTATGGCCATATAGATAGTTTCTTAATGAGCTTAGGATTTACCAAGAGTAAAGCAGACTCTAACCTCTACTTCAAAGTCATGAACGATGAGCCAATAATATTACTGTTATATGTGGATGAATTATTCTTAACTGGAGAAGAAAAGCTCATCACTGAATGTAAGAAGAGACTTGCCTTAGAATTTGAAATGAAAGACCTTGGCCTAATGCATTATTTATTAGGTCTTGAGGTATGGCAGAGTTCAGAGAGAATATTCCTTAACCAAGGGAAGTATGCAGTCGAAATCTTGAAGATATTCGACATGTTGGAATGCAAGCCCATGAATACACCCATGGAAGCGAAGCTGAAGCTTTTGGTCAACACTTCGTCAGAATTGATTGATGCCATGCTGTACAACCATATTATTGGATCGTTGATGTACCTGACGAACACCAGACTAGAAAATTGTTTTGCCGTGAACACCTTGAGTCAGTTTCTGGTAGAACCCAGACATGTTCACCTAATGGCTGCAAAACATGTGATGAGGTACCTTAAAGGTACAATAGATTGTGGTCTCAGCTATGATGGAGATCATAATTTCACATTGAGTGGATATACTGATGCAGATTGGGTAGGAAGTGTTTCTGACAGGAAAAAAACTTCAGGATGTTGTTTCAGTTTGGGATCAACCATGATCTCGTGGAAGAGTGGGAAGCAATCCAACATTGCTCTTAGCACAATGGAAGCAGAATACATTGCTGCATGTTCTGCCAGCTGCGAAGCTTTATGGATTTGAAAGTTGTTGATCGGTCTATTTGACCTAGAGATGGAAGCAACCACGATCCTATGTGACAACTAGAGCTGCATAAAGATGACAGAGAATCCTGTATTCCACGACAGGTCGAAGCACATAGAGATCCGATATCATTACATTCGTGACATGGTGCAGAGAGGAGCCTTAAAGCTCCAGTACATTAGCACGGATGAACAGGTTGTTGATGTCTTGACCAAGCCTCTATCTCGTGTAAAGTTTGAGCACTTTCGAGATAAGCTTGGCATAGTCCAAAATGACCTTCCTCAAAAGGGGGAGTAGTTGTTGTGATGAGATATTCCCTGCTTCCGACCTTATGGTTGTGACATAAAGTAGGATGTATACCTTGCTTTCGACCCTATGGTTGTGATGTAAAGCAAGATGATGTGATGTGACTAGTACTATGCTTTTGGCTATACAGCTGCGACGTAAAACAAGTCTAGTACCATGCTTCCGACCCGATGGTTGTAACGTAAAGCAAGACGTGTTCCTTGCTTCCAACCTTATGGTTGTGAAGTAAAGCAAGAAGATGTGATGAGACTAGTACTAAGCTTCCGACTAGATAGTTGTGACGTAAAGCCAGTCTAGTATCCTTCTTCCGACCTGATCGTTGTGACATAAAGCAAGACATATACCTTGCTTCCGACCTTATGGATGTGATGTAAAGCAAGATGATGAGATGAGGCTAGCACTATGCTTCCAGCTGGATAGCTGTGATGTAAAGCTAGTCTATCATCCTGCTTCTGACCTTGTGGCTGTGACGTAAAGCGAGACAAGTATCTTTCTTCCAGCTTTATTGTTGTGACGTAAAGCAAGACTATGAGACGATACTAGAACTGTGCTTCCAGCTTGATAGTTGTGACGTAAAGCCATTCTAGTATGATGATGATGATCCAACCTCGTGTTGTGATGATGATGATGTATTAGTTTTATACTAATCCATATTGATGCAAATGATGATTGCATTCCTTTGAGAATGACGATGCCTGCCAATGAAGAAAAATTCTGATGATTTATAGATATGCCAGTCAGTGCTCCAAGATGATATTAATGATGTTGCCCTCCTGATTCCGCTGATGATGCAGACCTCTCTCTCGCCTGATGCTGTTGAAAAATACCCTTCTTGTTAAGGGGGAGTGTTGAAATAATGTAACTACAAAGTGTATTATTATTATTATCTGATATATTATTCATTGGATCAATCCCTATTGTGGATTGATCATGTAGGTTATTGTAATAGGACCAAATCCCCTTTTGCGAATTGGTCAAATGATAATTATAATAGGCAGAATAAGAAGTTGCCCCCAACAGATATTAAAGAGGCCCCAAAATATATTAAAGGTGGTTATAACCACCCAGTTTGAGAAGTCGGCCCTGCCAGTGAAGAGACACTTCACATGTGCCAGTATTGTATAAATAAATAGGCCAACGCCTCACTTAGACACACAAATCACTTGCTCATTTGAGAGACAAGTTTTGGAATTGCAGTTGGAGAGGAAAGAGAGAGAGTGGCGCATCTTTTGGAGAGGATATTTTGTATTAGCTTGAGTTATCTCTTGGCATTGTATTGGTTATCTATAATAAGGAAGTTTTGTTGGGTTTTCTTCCCCTAGAGGGTTTCCCAAGATAAATGTTGTGTCTCTTGTGATTGTGTATTTCTCAGTGATCTTGTCTTTATGTTGTTGTTATCTATTGAAATGCAAAGAACTATAATAATGGCATAAACATTAACAATTCAATGGTATAAAAACCAAATAAGAAAGAAGGATACTTCAAATTCTTCCCTTTGGTTTATCTTCCTTTGATAATGGAGTGAAATATTTGTGTTTCATGTTGAAACCTAATGACTATAAGTTTAAGGACTGAAATTGGCTATATGAAAAAATATAAAATATAATCTCAATTTGGTGCTACACATGGTTATCAAGAGGAGGAAGATTGATTTTGGTAAAATTACTCTCTGAAGCAATTCATGTTTACCAATACTTACTAGGTTATATTACAAAATGTATGGGGGGAAATCAAGAAGAAAAGTTTTTGTTTATTGTGGATAGGGAAAAGAGAAAAGGAGTGCATACCATTGGTCAAATGGAAGAAGATAACAAATCCAAAGTATGTAGGGTGATGGGGCCTAAAGAATATCCATTATTTTGGTCTAGCTTTGGAAAAAAAAAGTCTTTAAAAGTTTATAAAACAAGATGGATTATGGAAGCAAGCGTTGATACATAAATATATTGACCCTTTGTCTCTTGAGGATTGGACTAGACTTCCAATGAAAAATATTGGTGAGAGATTCCATATTACAAAAATCCTTTCTAAAACATTTTCCACTAGTGGGAAACACATTGGCTTAGAAGGTGAGAAATATGGAGCTTTAGTGAGATTAGGGGTAGACCAATGGCTAAGTAGTACTTGAAACTATAAATTATCTAAGCCATTGATCAGTTCTCTAAACTTGAGAGGCATTCATTAATTTTAGAGATGCATTCATGATTCATTATTTCTCAGAGGTAGCAAATCCAATCAGTTCTTTGGAATCAAGGTTGGAAAGGAGTAGTCACTTTGAAACCTCAAGAGGAGGAAGTCGAAATTTGGACTCATGTATAAATGCTAAAACAAAGCACAATAAAAATTAGGAAAAAAGATGATGAAATAATATGATTTAAAATAGTTCATTTAGAAGATATACTTAGTTCATTTAGAAAATATACTACATAGGATACAAGTCTAGTTTTCTAGATGAGGGAGTGTTACCCATGATTTTGGTCATCATGATCATGTATTGATGATGGTGTACTCAGGCTCCTCATAAGAACTTTCTCCTGAGAAAAGTTACATTCATCTCTTCCTAGAAAACTTACTTTTGAAGAGAGTTCGCAGGTTGCTAGTATCCTAGGGTGCGAGAATGACCCATTCTCGCAGGTTTCCTTAAGTTAGGGTGCGAACTCCTCGCACTGTGTTGCATAGCTAGGGTGCGAACTCGTTCTAAATCTTGGAAAAAGATGGATTCTCGATGGTTCTAGAAGGGAATCTTCTAGAATAATGGGTTGGCATTCGAATGGTTATCCTTGTACTGGATTCCCTGATATTGTGGGATCATTCTTATCCAAGTAACCATCTCATTCTCTCCTATATATTGAGGGAATTCTCATGGAAAAGGTTAAGCAAGATTCATTGGAGAATTGATGAAAGAATTGTGTGAAGGACTTAGCTTGAACAGGAGATTGGAGACTCTAGCAAGTCTATCAAGAGGATTTGATTTTCTTCATGCAAGGATCGAGCAAGTGTATGTGTTGGAGCCAAGAGCCATCGAAAGAAA
This sequence comes from Picea engelmannii, assembly GCA_009831015.1. Taxonomy (NCBI): domain Eukaryota; kingdom Viridiplantae; phylum Streptophyta; class Pinopsida; order Pinales; family Pinaceae; genus Picea; species Picea engelmannii. The sequence continues at coordinate 148,868 of ML788398.1, forward strand.
GGTTGCGACATCAAGGTGATCAGGTTGTAGTCTTCTACTTTCAATTAATATGATATAGTGACATGTCCTTTTCCCATAAAGTCATTCTCACTTTATTGTGTAATTCCTTGATCATACACATAAGTTGACAGTTGAATATATTTTGCTATCTTCACTTTGGTTGGTTTGTGTTGTCTTGGTCTTGACCTCACGAGAGCATCGGAGCGAAGAGGGAGCAACAAAGACCCTAGGAAGCGATACAAAGGTATGTTACTTGTTCCTTCCTATTAGCTAATTCAATGGTCATAACTTAGGAAAAGAGTCATGTCCTGTCCTGTTTTGTTCTAGATCCAGGTGGATCTAGGGAGATATGTTAGTGTTCGCACCTACCGATTAGTCCAATAACAAAATTGGCGACTCCATTGGGGATATAACCCGTTTTCTTTGTGGTTTTTGGTATTTTTCCTTGGCCATTTTCTCTTGCCTTACCTTTCTCCATTTATATCAATCTCTGAGTCTTCAGGATACCTTGATAGACCCTCTGGGTCCAGAGGCCTCTTCAAATTTTGTGTCTTTTTCCAAAAAATTGATTAGTTTCAGACATTCTAGCACTGCACTCCACAGTGGCTTGCGAGAATCTATTGAGTTCGCACCCTGCTTTTAGGTTCAGTGCGAGGTTCTCGCACTCTGCTCAAAGCTCACCTGCGAGAATGACCTATTCTCGCACTGTGTAATACTCTCAGCCTGCGAACCCATTTTTTCAAAAAAAATTCTTTAAGACTTTGGCATGATCAACTGCTCAGATCAGTATAGGTGCCTAATAAGAGATTCTTGGACTATTGGTTGATGTTTTATTGTCTTCATTCTTGTGCACGAACAGTCTTAGGAAATCAAGACTCTTCCTGTCCATTTTTCTTGACTTTCGTTTCTTGACTTCTCTCGGCAACGATATACTCTCTGATTTTGGAATCTGAGTGTGCTTGTTTGGTTAATAATTGGTGATCGGTTGAAAGTCGATCTTCTTTTTCTTTATCATTTGCTCATTGTTTGACAGATCACTTTTCTCATGCAATTGAAAAGACTAGTTTGGTTTGCTTGTTATTTTTGTTTCCATTGAAAGATTGGTTTGGGTTTTTATCTATTACTTGTTCATTAGTTTTTGGTTTTGTTCACTCTCACCATATGGTGTGGGTCCTTTTTGAAAAGTGAACAACATTTTTCTTTCAAAAAACATTTTCGTCTTCAAAAGTATTGAAAATCAATTATTGAAATTATTGAAAAAGAAACAATAGAGAATTGTTATTTTTGCGTGATTTGTTGCAATTGCATTTTAAAGGAAATTGTGTCTTGTAGTTCAAGTTTGATCCGAAAAACTTCTCTTTCCCTCCCATACATAGGATTCATTGAACGGAAATTGCTATATTTCATTCTTTCCATGCATCATTGGGTTAGAGTCTCATACAACATTAGTTTCATCTCCGCTTCCTTTGAGTAACAACAACCCTTAATAACTTTGCGCAATTGTAAAATTTAACTAGTAACTCTTTTCTAGGGCTCTATTACACCAACATTTAGCTAGGCTAGCGCTTTGGAATAGGCAGAGAGATACACTCTCCAAAGCACAAAACAGACAATAGCATCTTGTGTTAGGGAGTGTCAAATTCCATTTACAACATCTTGCCCTGGGAAGCCCTTCTCACACAAGGGTCAAACACGAGGTCACATTGATATTGACAGAGTTACTCACCCTTATTTGTTGATATCGATGTAAAGATTGCATGTATTACGGGGGTCACTCGGAGGTATACCCACAATGATGAGTGGAAGCCTTTTGAGTTGATTTCGGGCTAGATACCCTGCCCTTGCGTGTGGATCAGACTGTCGACTGTCCCCCCAGGCTTTATTGTTGTCAGTGGTAACCTTAGCGGCCTATCTTTCTAGGGTCTTACACAAGGTGACTGTGAAGGGGAAAGTCTTCACAGTACCTGGAATCGACGTTGACCAAACTCAATCAGGCTCCTTGGAGGGTATACCCACTATTATGTGTGGGAGCTTGCACCAGGGTGTAAGTCCGTTAAGTAGGTCATCAGCGTAACTTTTCCACCCTAGCCCAGCCCCTTCTCGTCTCGTTGTTGCGACATTGGATTTCATCACCAACTAGTGACTTCGGAATTAGAAGGTCTTGTCTGCTTGGTGTTGCTTCCTAGATTTTGTTTACTAGCGCGTGTTGTTTGTTTACCAAAGTTGACCATACGATTTTCTTCGTGAAGTTTGTCTCTCGGTTACAATAGATCCTCCACGTCGTTCACATAGAATGAAGGGTTTATCTCCAGAGCATCTGGAAGGTTCTCAACCTTTGCCTACAAGTTCACCGGAGGGCTCTCCGCAACAGAGTGAAGTCCCAGACATCGCCACACCACAAGTGGAATGAACTGACTCTCTCGAACACTTCCGAATCACCAATACTCGAGAGGACTTTTGATTTCACCCTGATTCTAAGCGACCGTTTATGCGACTGAATTCTTCTGGAGACTTAGTTGTTACATCTTCTGGATCACCCGTTGGACCCTTTCCAGGCATCGAAGGCCAAGATCTTTTTTGGTCTACAGGTGTTTTTTGACAGGACCTCTTTGGTCCAGGATCACCTGTGATTTCCAAAATCTCTAGTCCAGAGACAATACCATTTACTACCGCCTATCACTTTACCATCCCTATCGAAATGGCCCATCACACAGATAATACGAGTGTTCCAACCGGGTTTACTGCAGTTAGTCTCGCTCCCATCAGCACACCGTGTACGCCCAACGTCACTCCGACACTACCACCCGGATACCGTGCGTTGAATGCTTCCATTCCCACTCCTACGCAAACCCCATTCGGCTCTCCTGGTGGTCCTTCTTCTTCTGGGCACTCCCTTCCCGTTTTTATTTTGACACTCCCTCAATTTCCTTTTGGAGGATCTCTCTCGTCCTCCATTAGAAATATTAATCCTAGTGGCACTATTCCTTCATTCACACCAAATTACCAGATTCCCGTTGGTGGACAATTTCACCAAGGTGGCATGACTCAACCCCCTCTCAGCGGAAAAATTCCTATTGGAACGCAAATCCTAATTGGAACTCAACCCCCAATTGGAACACTGCCCCCAATTGGAACACCATCTTCGATAGGAGGACCAGACCCACCTTATGGACAAAACATACCTCCGTCCTTGGCCCAATATTGGAATCAGTTGATACAACATCCTCCTCAATCGACTGGGGGGCAGAAGTTTCCAGCTGCGTCCGTAATACCCCCTAGTATGGGCCAACCATATCTAGGTTTGTTCAATCCTATTTGGGGCTCGACTGCTCAAAATCACATCCGTGTTCCAGGGTACAACCCCATGAGCTACTATCCTCTTCAACCACCACCGAATCTGCCTGGGTCTTCACATTATATGCAGACTTCTTATGGTCCTACTGGTTTGCCGACGGGTCTTCCTCCCCAAAGCCACCAGTACCAGCAGGTGAATCGACAGTTACCCTTTTTGGTCACTTTGGATCTTCCAGATTTGTCAAGGATTTTAAATGATCCAATTCGTCACTCTCCCCAATGGCTCGCTATACTAGCCAAGCTACCATCAGACATTCCTAAATTCGACGGCAAAGCGGGAGAGGACCCGAACAATCCCATTATGACTTTTCACCTCTGGTGTTCATCCAACTCGTTGATGGATGACTCTATTCATTTACGTCTTTTTCAACGAACCCTCACAGGTTCTGCTACGAAGTGGTATATCGAATTGCCACAAGGTTTCTTCTTGGACTTCAACACCCTAGCTATGGCTTTCCTCACACACTACCAGTTACCGATTCGTTATGAAATGGGGACCGAGATTTTGAGTTCTTACAAACATAACAAATCCACTCATATATACGATCACATTCATGAGTGGCGATGGAGACGACATCTCATTAAACTCAAACTCCCCGATCAGTTGCTGGCAGAATGGTTCAAAAAATCATTTGTGAATGACATCGGTCATGACATTTTCATGGGTGGAGTAGTCAAGGAAGAGCAGGCCATAATTCGTTCTCAATACCTTGATCTCATTTACTCACAAACGGGTACCCTTTACGATTTACTACCTGACTTACCTCGTCCTTCCACTTCCACCACTTCAACAACTCTAGCTGCTTTGCATGCCGCGGACGGTGTGATTGGCACTTTCTAGGCTCAACCACATTCTGTCTCAAGCGCAAACCCCAAATTTTCTTCTTCTAATGGTCAAAATGCTCCGTCTCCTGCCCCTCCCACCGGCAAGACTTATGAGGTAAATGCAGTTCAATCTACCCGAGCTGGTAAAAATAAATCCAAAAAGGGAAGGGGTAAGAATACGGAGGACAAAAATACTTCTCAATCAGAGCGAACCAAAACTACCCCTGTTGATGATCGGGATAAGTGCAAACCTCAATACCCTTTTCTTATCTATGGTGATGATCGCTACACAAAGGATTGTCCATGATGCGTCGAGGTCACCAAGTTCCTACAACGGGCTTCAAAACCACCTACTCCGACCATTTTGTCCCAACCCTTCCCGTCTCAACAACAGGCTCAGTTGGTCATTCATGACCAACCCTCATCTTCTACTACATCCTATGTATTGATGTGTACTGGTGATTCAAAGAAAAACAACATTGCCCTCACCACTCGAGCCAAATATTATTCTCCCTCTAAAGAGAAAGTTGATGATCTACCTCCTTCCTCGATACAACCCTCTCCCGCGACTCCACCTACCAACGGTCCTCTTCATCTTGAACGACCGAGCCTCGAAACAGTTCTTCGACCCCCCCCAAAGGGCGTCGTTCGGAAATCGACTTTCAATCCTCATGCTCGTGTTGCCCAGAACTACAGCATTGTTGAAGATCTGGCCAAAGCACCTTCTGCGATGTCAGCCCTCAAAGTCCTTCAAAGTTGTCCCACACAACGGAAGGCACTGTTGAAAGCTATCGGTGGAATCGACCCGACGGATACAAATTTAATAATTTTTGACTTGGAGGATCACATTCCAAGGTTATCCACTCAACTCGTGTTCCAGATCCAAGTGATTATCTCTGACAAAAACATTTGTCGAACCGTTATCGACGAGGGTGCCTCGACGTGTGTCATTTCTCTTACTTGTTGGAAACCCATTGGCTCTCCCCCTTTGAATGAATCCCAGAACACTCTCAAAGCCTTCAATGGCTCCGGTTTTAAGCCCTACGGTGTTCTTCCTTCGTTGCCCATCACGTTAGAAGGAAAAACGGTCCAAGTCGAAGTGGAAGTCTTTGACGCTCCCCTTGATTACAATCTTCTACTTGGCTGTAGCTGGATCGATTCCATGCACGTAGTTGTGTCGACCCTTTTCCGGGTGGTACGTTTCCCACATCAAGGAAAGTTCGTCACCGTCGACCAACTCGCCTTCTTTAATTTTGATACCCGTACTGGCAACGTATTGTTCATCGCTAAAACCCCACCGGGTTATGAGAACATCGGTGTAGGCCTTCTTAAAGACTCTTCATTAATTGGTACTTTCCCCATTCCACCGCCCGATGTTCCATGCTCGTCCATTGCTTCAATCAACATGATCCCCACCTTGATTCACGAACTTCCTGCGTCTCACGACCCATTGATAGTACCTGACCCTGGAGATCATCTTCGTTACAGCGAAAAAATGTGGTTAAGTCCGGTAGAATCCGCCTATCAGGACATTCAATCGACAACCCCTTCTACTCCCTCTCTTGGTGAGTTATCTCCCGATCCTTTTCGTGTCATTTTTCCTACAGACGAGATGATCATGTCTGTCATGGAAGACACCCCTTGGGACGATGGACGTCATTGTTCCATCCTCTTTCTGGAGCAACATACCATTGAGAACTACCAACGGATATCGACCCCATCGACCGTTGTCATCATCTCAACCGTTCTCGGGTCCACACACGATGTGTTTTCCGAAGGGAACTTAAGCAAGATCTCACCCACTATTCCCCTCGACATATCCGTCAAACCTGGGATTGTCGAAAATGTCCATATCGGAGCTTTGTGTTCCTCTGACGAAATCGTCACCTACACATCCATTTTCAAAGAGTTTCGTGACATCTTTTCCTGGAGCTATGAAGAAATGTTGGGGATTGACCCTGAGATTGTGATACATGAGATCAAGACATACCCCGACGCTAAACCCGTCCGGAAACACCTTCGTCCAGTTCACCCACGTAAAGCGGCTGTTATCAAGCTTGAAGTCGAGAAACTTCTTAAAGCCAGCTTTATTTATCCGGTGGCTCTCACAGACTGGGTTTCCAATCTTGTCTCGATCGACAAGAAACAAGGAACCATTCGTGTATGTGTTGATTATAGGGATATCAACAAAGCTTGTCCAAAAGACAACTTTCCTACCCCCTTCGTCGATCAGATTGTCGACGATTGCGTCGGAAGTGAAATCTTCTCTCTAATGGATGGTTTCTCCGAGTATAATCAAATCAACATTGTTCCCGAGGATCAACATAAGACTGCTTTTATTTGTCCTTTACTTTTGCTTATCAGAAACTTCCTTTCAGTCTCAAGAACGTTGGCGCAACTTTTCAATGCGCTATGTCTTATGCTTTTCATGATATCAAGCACATTGTCCAACCATATCTGGACGATTTACCCGCTCACTCAATGCGTTGGGTCGATCATCCAACCCACCTCCAAGCCATTTTCGTCCGCTGTCGGTTCTACCGTATACGTTTGAATCCTCATAAGTGCGTTTTCTCGTGGAATCCGGTCGACTTCTAGGTTTTATCGTTTCGCATCAAGGGATTAGGGTGGATCCTTTAAAGGTTGAGGTGATCCTTAATCTCCCTCCTCCTTCTACACTTCGCCAGTTACAAAGTTTGCAGGGGAAAGAAAACTTTGTTCGTCGTTTTATCCCGAATTATGCCGAGATAACTCGTGGATTTACGCAGCTCCTCAAAAAGGGTTCAGAGTTCATCTGGGATACCATTGCCAACAATGATTTTGAAGCTTTGAAATTATCCCTAACACGTGCTCCGCTTCTCTTTCCCCCCGACTACAGTTGCGATTATTTCCTTTACCTTGCTGCCTCAGATTACACCATTGGTATGGTTTTCATCCAAGAGGATGATGCTAACAATGAACATGTTATCTACTACTTGAGTCGAAGTTTAACGCCTACCGAAATCAAGTATTTACATGTCAAAAAATTGGCTTTGGTTGTCATTCAAGCCGTCCAACGCTTCCGGCACTATATCCTCTCGTGCAAGACTACAGTGATTTCTAACTGCAACCCCATGCAACACATTATCACACGTCAATTGCTAGGGGGAAAATACTCCAAATGGATTGTGATACTCCAGGAGTTTGACTTGGAATTCGAACGTGCCAAGTCCGAGAAGTCCTTAGTGTTTGCTGAGTTGATATGCGACTTTCCCTATTCTGAAATGGAAAATGTAGCAGCTGATTCATTACCTGATGAATCCATTTTCCTCATCAGCACTGATGATCTTTGGTATGGTGATATCATTATATATCTCCAAACCCAGACTTTCCGGCCAAATTTGTCCAGTACTGACTGATGTCGAATACGCTATCAAGCTCGTCAATATATTATCCTCGGGGATACGCTTTATCATCGAGGGATTGACTCTGTTTTTCGACGCTGCCTCACGTTCGACGAGGCCGAGAGAGATTTGAATGACTGCCATTCTAGAGCCTGTGGTGGTCATATGTCTGGGTATGCTACTGCCCAGAAGATCTTACGAGCAGGGTATTTTTGGCCTTCTTTATTTAACGACTACATAATCGCCGTTCAAAAATTCCATGCTTGCCATACCTATAATAACAAGATATGGTCACATCCCGCTCCTCTTCACCCTGTGGTCTCCGTTGGTCCCTTTGCGAAATGGGGAATCGATTTCCTGACATGTCACCCCCACTCGGCCGGGGGGCATGGATACATCATTGTAGCCGTAGATTACTTTACGAAATGGGCCGAGGCGATGTCGACATTTGACAACACTGGAAAGACCGCAACATTATTCATTTTTAATCACATCATAGCTCGTTTTGGTGTTCCCCAGGCTATCGTCACTGATCACGGTAGCCACTTTAGAAACTTCATGATGTCTGAACTTACTGAAAAGTTGGGTCTTCGCCATGAAAACTCAACGCCCTATTACCGACAAGCCAACGGCCAAGTCGAAGCAATTAACAAAGTTCTCATAACTATGCTCCAACGAATGATAGGGATTCATAGAACAAGTTGGCACACAATGTTTTTTTCGGCATTATGGGCTTACCGGACATCCGTCAAGTCCGCTACTAGGTTTACACCTTTTCGGTTAGTCTATGGTGTGGAAGCCATTCTCCTGATTGAATGCGAGATACCCTCTTTAAAACTAGTTGTTGAACTCCTACCAAACACTTTTGTTGAGGAAGAACATCTATTATATCTTATGCGATTAGACGAAACTTGACGCGATGCCACCCTAGTCATAGAAGCTCAGAAAAAACGTGTCAAGGCCCAAGACGAAAAACATGTCAAGCCTCGCGTTTTCTCCGAAGGAGATCTCGTTCTCCTCTATGAACAAGATCGAGATATGCTAGGAGCTGGAAAATTCGAAGCTATGTGGCGAGGTCCTTATATCGTTCGACGAGTTTTGGAAAAAGGGGCTTACGAGTTAGTATATTACGATGGTATCCCTTTGAGTGAACCCAGGAATGGGTTGTACTTGAAGAAGTACTATGCATAAATTCACCTGTGCACGAGTACTTGTATTTTTATTGTATCATACTTCTTGTGTGTTACTATAGCTTGCTTTTGTCATTATCTAGTCTCTGCCCTTATGTGACGTTGTGTTTGATTTCCAGATGTCGGAGTCTTCGCTACCCTATATTGGCTTCGCTGATGGCGCTAGCCGTAGTACTCAAAACCTTGATTCCGCTGCATGGGCAATTTACGCCCCTACAAACGAACTTGTCTCCTTACGAGGTGTGTGTCTCGACCGTGCGACCAACAATATTGCAGAGTATAGCGCCATTATCGAATTGTTAATTGATGTTATCTCACTTGGAATCGGTCATTTGGTTGTGTGAATCGATTCGCAGCTTGTCATACTACATTTAAGTAATGTCTATACTATTCAAAGTCCTACTTTGTTACGGGTGTATTTGCGAATTCGCCTCTTGGAACGTTATTTTGATTATATTGAATATCAACATATTCCTAGATGTCTAAATATATTAACTGATGCACTGAATAACTCTGTATTAGACAGACATTTGGAGCGTTTATAAATCAATCACATCAATTTTCACACAACACAAGATAAACCGGTAGAAGTCGTATGTATATATAACGATCAAAAGAATTTTTTACAAAAAAGTTTTGTCCGAAGACCAAAATGTCAAAATCTGAAGCTCATAGCTTCTACAAAGTGACATCATGGATGACGTTCACGGTAACACACGACTGCCCGGGAAACCCTATGGAGTAGTCGACCAATGGACTCTGACACTCCTATTGTGTGACGCTGATAATGTCGTGGAACCTCTCCAAGAGGCATGTCTGGAATATCTGTTGTCAAACCCTCTAGGTTTTATTCCACTGCTTGATAATCCTCGGAGTCTCATTGTGGCACTGGTGCTACCTCTCCTCGCCGTTGAATGGGAGAAGTAACAGGAGATTGGTAAGGTCCAACATCTGTGTCATCAACAACGAATTTTGTATTTAGTCTTTGGACGAACATATAAAAACATTTGCATATAATAAAATTCACAAAAACATTTAAAAATAAAAAATTGTGTACTTCTTACCAAGTTCCCTCCACTGAGCACCCTTGGGCAGGACTAAGTCCGGATTTCCTCGGAAATCCAACCCGGTATAAGCATAATCATTGACCATCAACATCTGTGGTCGCAACCAGTCGAAGAAGGTATCATCATATTTGATAATTGGTCCAGCTACGTGCCGGGCCATGAGCTGACACCATCTCAGCATTCTTGGATATGTGGGAGTCGGAAAATTCCACTCAACCTGCAGTCTCAGTAACGAAACCCTCTCGAGAAAGAAGGACACTAACAAAGACCCGTACCCGAATTGCTTCAGGTCGCCTCGTCTCCATTTGGTCAACTACTTTTTCATGCTACGAAGCACAACATTTGCCCAGTTAAAAACCCGAGGCTCAGTACACTCTATGGCATACTGAAAGTAACTCTGGAGCGCCATGTGAGGAGCGGAGCTCTCAGCCATCCGAGCAATGGTGAACAAGATAGTACGAAGGGTCAAATCCTGTACTCCCCAAATAGCTACTTTCCCTTTCTTCCTCTCTTCCTCTGGAACACAGTGTAAGTGACAGTACTCACTCATGGGCAACCCACCACCTCTGCTACCAGTCAGGCTCACCTGGTACCCACGTCGTGACAGTCCAGTCAAGAAGTAAATTTCCTCAATATCCAAGGACAATGTGTGAACCCCTACATGAAATACCTGCTGATCGGGATCCCACATATGCGCAAGGTACTCTAATAACCTGACTTGGGCCCTCATGCCCGGGATACACAAGTACTTCAGAATACCACAGTTTCTCAAAGAGGCAATAGTGGGTGGATGATTTCTGGCAATGGAATTATCTTCTTCGTGTTCCCTTTCGCTCCATTCAAGAACCATTTTGATGGCCAAATACCTGCATAGGAAGCACAAAAAGAAGATTAATAACTCTACTCACAATTTGGTTTTCTTTCATTGAGAAAAAACTCAAAAAAATTTATGCTTTGCGGTTCTCACAGGTGCCCATTAGGCACAGTGCGAGGTTCTCATAGGCTACTGTGGGATCACCTGCGAGAATGACCCATTCTCGCAGGTCCCATGTAGCCCACCTGCGAGAATGGTTGAGAGCCATGATAACCCCTAAACCAAACTCAAAATGATAGTTTTTACCAATGAAAATGAAAAATTAAACCATGAAAGAGTAGAGGACAAAGAGCCTACCTCACTGTCGCTGACATCTCGTCGAATGGATGCTCGTAACTCCCGCAATCTGATGTCGAATTTCGAGGGTAAAAGAGGGGTTTTTGGGCTCAAATAGTGTAAAAGTGAAAATGATATGGTAAAAAGAGTTTTACTTATTTATATTAACTTTTACCATGTTATTGAATTTTTATAATTATTTATTTATTAAAACCTAAACCCTAATTCCCTTTTGAGTGTAACTTTTGCAGGCGTAATGACTTCGATGTTCATGTACAAGGATGCAGACATATTTTTTCTTCTTCATCACATGTTTTGATTGTTTTTTATGGTTTTTGTATAAAACCTCGAGTTGGGTCTTTGTCCATTCTCACGCTTGAAAATACATGAGAACGCGATCGAGGATACTTTTATCACTTTTTCGGGCTCAACAAGGATATATGAAAAATGAACCCCCCTGGATTCCTCTTTAAGCTCTTTTCAGACTCTCTAAACATGAAAAGATAGCCGAGCGACCTTGCTATTTTCACGCTCGATAAAGTATTTGAAGAAAGCGTCATGATGAACGATAATTTATCTCTTTTTTGGTCTCATCAGACTATTTTACAAAAAAAGAACTGAGAGAGTTCTCTTTTAAGTGTTTTTCCGGACTCTATAATCATGAAAAACCTTCTAGTTTTCTATCTTCTGACTCGTTAAACAAACATCGACAGACCCGTAATGGGACCGAACCACTCCTTCTTAGGGTTCGTTAAACATACTCCAAAGGACTTATCCGAAGGATAAGCTTACATCAACAAGCATATGTTATCCTCCTCAAGCTTGCGTAAAAATAAAGAGGTACTCACCAGAAATGGTGGGGGGAAATTTGGGAAAGGAATATATTCTTATCTTCATATTGATTGGAAGTAAGTGTCGCTCTTGAACATGACACCCCCTATTCATTATATTTGAAGCCGTTTTGGGAAATCCATTTGTCTCTCATTCGATTTGCTACAAGGTCATACCCTGTGTCGTCTTTGAGTCAATGTTGCCAAATCATTGGTCGTGTCGTTCATATGTTCAAGAGAAGTTCATCCGAGAGCTCTATTGAGTCGGCCATCTGCAGTTGTCCATTTTCTCTGTGTGGGCCTTCCCTGTGTCCAGTCCAACTTACATCATACTCTGTTTCACTTTCAAAATCTGTTACTCATTTCGTGTCATTGATGGGGGATACATCAAGGCCCTTGTGTGACGAGTTTTGTTCCGTCGACTTCAGCTCATTATCCAGAATTAAGACTTAGAATTTTTTTGGTACCTTGGAACCTACATGCTTCAATGGCAGGTTTCCTCGCTTTTGACAGTGAGTTTACATCATTGACTCCTGATCGAAAGATTCCGGCGGATGTTCGACCTCGACTCATTCATTCACATTCGAGGGATTGTACTAGTGTACCTTGGGAGTCATTGACATTAATGGTGATTTCTCTCACACTTGTTAACGATTTCATCAATGATCGATAATCAAGTGGTTTCTGCCATGTTCGACTTCAACACATGTAATCACATGGTTAGATTCGTACTTTTGGGCTACGAGATTGAAGACCCTGGATATCATCTCTTTGTCCAGGTTGCGATGGAGTATGTATAATTTGCAACACATAGATCCATTTTGTATGCCTCGTGGCTATGTCGTCTTAATTTGAATTTTCTCGCATAGATCCACAGTGTATTTCTGGTGGCTATGCTATATTTTGATGGCATGGATCCACAGTGTATGATTGGTGGCCATGACCTATGTCTACAATGTCATCCGTTTGTGATCTGAGTATGGGAATGCCTACCTCAGAATTAATATATACAATATTTTGCAGATGCTTGGTTGTTCGCAGGTTTTCGATTAGGTGCGCTCCTGGTTTCCGACACACACATGTAGCTTACAAAGTCTTTCAACTGTCACTGATTCCGACCTCATACTTTGGGGGGCATTCTGTTACCCATGATTTTGGTCATCATGATGGTGTACTCAGGCTCCTCATAAGAACTTTCTCCTGAGAAAAGTTACATTCATCTCTTCCCAGAAAACTTACTTTTGAAGAGAGTTCGCAGGTTGCTAGTATCCTAGGGTGCGAGAATGACCCATTCTCGCAGGATGCTTTAAGCTAGGGTGCGAACTTCTCGCACTGTGCTGCATAGATAGGGTGCGAACTCGTTCTAAAGCTTGGAAAAAGATGGATTCTCGATGGTTCTAGAATGGAATCTTCTAGAAGAATGGATTGGCATTCGAATGGTTATCCTTGTACTGGATTCATTGATATTGTGGGATCATTTTTATCCAAGTAACCATCTCATTCTCTCCTATATATTGAGGAAATTTTCATGGAAAAGGTTAAGAAAGATTCATTGGAGAATTGATGAAAGAATTGTGTGAAGGACTTAGCTTGAACAGGAGCTTGGAGACTCTAGCAAGTCTATCAAGAGGATTTGATTTTCTTCATGCAAGGATCGAGCAAGTGTGTGTGTTGGAGACAAGAGCCATCAAAAGGAAGCTTGCGACATCAAGACGATCAGGTTGTAATCTTCTACTTTCAATTAATATGATACAACGACATGTCCTTTTCCCATAAAGTCATTCTCACTTTATTGTGTAATTCCTTGATCATACACATAAGTTGACAGTTGAATATATTTTGCTATTTTCACTTTGGTTGGTTTGTGTTGTCTTGGTCTTGACCTCACGAGAGCATCGGAGCGAAAATGGAGTAACAAAGACCCTAAGAAGCGATACAAAGGTATGTTACTTGTTCCTTCCTATTAGCTAATTCAATGGTCATAACTTAGGGAAAGAGTCATGTCCTGTCCTGTTTTGTTCTAGATCCAGGTGGATCTAGGGAGATCTGTTAGTGTCCGCACCTACCGATTAGTCCGATAACAGGGAGGAGAGCATAAATGGTAATATAAGTCTATATAAAAAATAAAAACCTCTTCAAACTGTTTCTTTGGTTAGCTCTTTAAAATAAAACATGAAACTATCCCTCAAGAATGAGATTGTTTCTTTAGTTAGCTCTTTATAATAAAGTATGAAAGTATCCTTCACCTTGTAATAGATGTCCTTACACTAAAGATGTATGGCAAAAATCTCTAAAGTTAATTGGTGATAAACT
>ML788398.1:180657-217634 GCA_009831015.1 Picea engelmannii
ATATATATATATATATATATATATATATATATATATATATATATATATGTATGTATGTATGTATGTATGTATGTATGTATGTATGTATGTATGTATGTATGTATGTATGTATGTATGTATGTATGTATGTATGTATGTATGTAAAATAAAAATAAAAACAACATAAATAATAATTATAATCTTCGTTAAATCTTGTAACAAGAAGGGGGTAAACAATTTAAATGATTCATAAAAATCTATTAAGATAAAATTATAAAAAAAGGAAAATAATTGTTTTATTATTTTATGATCATTTAAAATTTATTAATTAAAAAGGAAAAAAAAAGGTTAATTTCTACACCTGCCAATTTGAGTTCTAAATGAAAAGGGGAAAGAGGGAAATCTAGAATAATTAGGAAACTAGGAAAAGAGGGAAACCTAAAAAGAAAAGGGAAACACGAGGGAAAAAGCAGAAGTCAAACTTAGTAAGGTATCTACCGTTTAAGAACTTTTTAATTTGAATTGAACTAGCAAATTAATAATGGGGAAAGTCATTAAAACCTATAAGAGAATTTGGGGACACCTAGGAGTGATTCTAGGAGTGACTCTAGGTGGGTGAGGGAAATAAGAGAAATTAATTAATTAAAGAAATTAATTTATGGAGGAATGAAGGGGATGGGTGACACTTGTATGGGGAGGAATTTTTAGGAATTCATTTTTAAAAACTTTAATTAAATGAAATTTTAGGAAAGTAAGGGACTAAGAAACTCTATATAATGAAGGGAGGAGATGGATGAAGGATCTTTTTCTGTTTGCGTAACGTTACGCTGTAGAAATCTCTACTTGATTGACTTAGCTTCTAGGAGTTGGGATACCCAACTCAGTGAGGAGTGGTAGCTCGGCCTTGCGAGGCGAGTTGGGAGCTAGTTGATTCTCTGGTTAGCATGTGTGGCCCCTTTGCGGCTTGGAGGGCTAAGGGGGAAGAAAAGTACCCCTAGCATTGGCTCGGAGGTACCGGTGAAGTCTCGTCGGTCGGCAAGCAGAAGTTGCACGGAGCGTGCGGGACGTCAACTCAGAGGGGCGATCAGGCAACGGTATGCTTTCTTCATTTTTGTATGGTAGATTGTTGTAGGATTTATGATTTGGATCTGCATGTTTATTTGGGTAAGTAAACTGATTATCTAGATTGATGACTGAAATTTTGCATAGCCTAGCTCAATGATTGATTGAATCCCATAGCCTTTGTTTCCTCGCATGACTTGACCACCCTATGGTGTATTGATTATGACCCTTGTGGTTGTTTTTCCTTTCGTCCCTAGCTCATCAGTCCTTGCCTGAGCAGTTGACCAGTAGCCTAATCTACGGTCATCGCTTCGGCGTTAATAGACCTATGGATCTCAACACCCTGCTTTTTTGTGCAAGGATGATGAGCGAAGGACGCACTTGTCAGCCGTCTACCTCTGATGTTTGTCCTTAGCTGAAGGTTCGCCTTGTGCCCTGAAGCGTTTATTTAACCCTGCAAATTTGATTGTTGGCGAAGTTGTTCTTTAGGCTTGACATGTTCATATCTTGTCGTTATCTCGTTTTGCCCCGTTTTTAAATCTTGATGGATCCATTTTTAATCTCTATGTTTTTATAATTTGTACCCTGGAAATGAAAAAAACAAAAGGTTTATGTCATTCCTATCTGCAATCCTTGCTTGGCCTGTGATTTATTTTCTCCATGCTTTTAATTCATGAAAGACAATTTTTTATCCCTATCTGCGTTTTTTCTGGGCGGTGTTTTTTTATTTTATGCTTTGAATCAAAGGGGAGTATTTTTATCTCTGTCTGCGTTGTTGGGTATCCCAGGCATTTGAAAATGTTTATCACTGTCTGTGTTTCTTGTTGTTACCATGAATTTAATTTCCACGATTTTAATACTCATTTTTTCCATAATTGACGGTCACAGATTTTTACTTCTGCATGGTTACCACGGTTATGTCATCACCATTTTATTACGCAAGTTTTTATTACTGGACTTGACCGCCCACGATTTTAGTCCCAACTGTTTGTTGAGTGGTTGTTAACACCCTTGATTTATTTTGCTTGAAAACGTTGACTGAGTGGCTGTAGAAATCACCCACGAATTTAGCCATCTAAATCATACATTTACTTGCTGGAATGACCACGGTTTTAGATAATTAAAAATTGACCGTTTGTTGTAGTTGACCATGAATTTTTTTTTTACCAATTAAATGGGACTGTATCATTGATGTTTACCATGAATTTGCTGGTGGACTGCTCTCTGTGTCTTCCTGTTAAATGACCAAGAGTTTCCTTTAAGTCGACTGCGTTGACAGGTCGCCCCAGCCTTTTTACATACTGATTATTTATTACACCGAATTTCACTGTACACAGACTTTAATTCTTCATTGTTGCACAGATTGCATTACCTCGAAATGCCATTAAAGTCGACTGCGTTTTAATGTTAATGACCACGAGTTGCCCTTAAGAATCGCCTTTTTAGATTATTGATGTTTTTTATTTTATTTTCTATGCTTTTAAATGTGTCGAATTCACTACCAACCAGATGCTCTTGGAGTGAAATCTAAATGTTTTATTGTGCCTGTGTTTGTGGATACTCGTTTAAGTGGGAAGAAGGGTATTTATGGTGTCTGCAATATTAATGAATGGTAGTCACTAATTGCATTTGATGACAGGCAAATTTATATCTTTAAAATGCATAGCGACCTGCTCTAACGTAACGCGTCTGTGTAATACATCTGATTAAATGATTATGTATTGATTATATTTCGATTAAATGCTTTGATCATATTTGATTGTATTTTCTATGTTATATATTGGATTAAGTGTTACAATTTCATGGAAATATCGTAATCGTGGTAGTGATTGAGTGTTACATATCCTTCAATTAAATCATTGTGTTATTCTATTGAGTTTAAAGCCTAACATCTGATCCGTCATTTCAGGTAGTGATCATTTAGTGGAATGGTCATTTATAGTGATTAAATGATATATATGTTTAATCAAAAGATTGTATTATTCCTTTAGGTTGAATGCCTAGCCTCTGATCATTTAGTGGTATGACCAGTTATGCTAATTAAATGCTATATAGTAATAATTGTTAATGTCTTACGTGTCTTTCCAACTACGATTGCACTTAAGATTAATTTGATGGTACATTGATGACCCAACTATGATTAGGCTGCTCACTTGACACGCTTTTTAATATTAAATTAGAATGTAATCATGGACCGGTTAGCCTAGGTGATTGGTGGGGTCGAGGATGATGTCGTCTAGGCTGGTGTCACCCCTTGCCTTCGTTCTTTTGTGTCTCGTCGACCTTTCGTGTGGGGGTAGGAATAGTCTCCCAGTGAGTATTCGGTTCCTAGCGCGTCAGAGTTTTCTTGAGTCTTTGTCCCTTTTTTCTTTGCGCCAGCATGGTTGATGCGCCTCTCATCTATGCACGACATGGTCCTTGATGAGGGAATCATGGCGTGCCTTATGGGTTAGCGACGAATGATATCTTGGTCGGAGTCGGTGCCTACCTTGTGAGCGTGGCTGAGCATCTTATGTTGACTTGAGCGCATGTGTTGGTTCGCATGCCTCGAGGATCTAGTCTTGTTCATCAATTTCCTTATGTTGGGAAGGGGGAAGTTTCCCCTTAGCTTGTAGGCATGCCTTGTTGCGTCGGGCAGTTAGTCGTTACTCCTGGTTATTCTGTGCCTGTTTTGCTCGGTTTCCCTTGTGTCTGTGCGTGGTGTCATAGTTTCCTGTTGCCTGGGTTGCATGCTTTTGTTCGTCGTCTGTGGTGTGGTCAAACTTTGTCGTCATTGCCTTCTTGCCCCTTAATTCTTAAAAAAAAAAAAAAAAAATGGCTTCGCCCATGGCTTTAATGTTGGGGTTGTTACATATGGTATCAGAGCGGGTTCAACCCACGACCTGGGATCACTACCGCTATCGTTGATATGATTTGATATGATGTTGCTAACTAAGTTGACTTGTATTCGTGCAGGTAATCATGGTAGAGGACGTCTTGGAGGAAGATGACAGGGTGCTAAGGGAGGAGGCATGACGCCTCCAGTAGCACCCACGCCTGAGGGGTCTAACCCTCAGGGAGATGAAGATGTTATCGGGTAGGGGTAGATAGCAGTGGGTGATGTGGTTGGTATGATGAGGAATTTTCAACAGATGTCTGAGGCATTGATCAACCATTTGGACAGAGATGAGGCTAGGGCGTCGGCACCCCCTGAGGGTCCACCACGCGCTCCGGTCGGTACTGGTAGCATTCACCGTGATCTCGAGAAGGTCAAATTTCTCGAGTTCTTTGGTGCCCCAGACGACGCAGTCGCCGAGGCATGGTTGGAGAATATGGCGATGTGCTTTGCGCTTCACAATTATACCTCCAACATGAAGGTTTACATGGCGGTCTTTCAACTAAAGGGGAGCGTTCTTCTATGGTGGAAGACGTTCCTACTGCAGCGGAACATGGCCGTCGAAGATGTGTCATGGGAATTGTTCGAGGAACGGTTCTGAGAGAGGTACCTATTAGAGGAATTCATTGAGCATCAACTCAATGAGTTCAACGCCTTATGATAGGGCAACCGTACCGTGCCCGAGTATGAGGCCTGTTTTATGGAGTTGCTCCGGTATGCTCCGCATCTTAACATTGAGAAACTTAAGGTCAATAGGTTCATGTTCAGCCTTAATGGTAGCATACATGCAAAGGTTAGGATTTTGATGCCTCAAACCTTGCATGATGTCGTCCAGAAGGCCCTCATAGCAGAGGAGGAGCTTATCAGTGGGGGTCAGAGTAGGACTCCAGCAAGACCAGCAGGGCAGGTGTCATCTAGTGTGCAGCAGCATCAAATACCAGCCAGACATACACCAGGATATCATGGCTTCTAGAGGGGATCCACCTTCACTACATCTCGACGACCGATGCCTCAACAACGGACACCTTATAGGGGACCACAACATCAACATCAACATCGACCACAACAACAACAGTTTAGGCATGTTCAGCAGAACAGAGCAGGATTCCAGGTCAGTGGGCCCATTTTCTACTTTGGGTACTAGGACTACTAGGTCGAAGAAGGGGTGTTGGATGTGTGGGGAGCCACACTACCAGCACGACTTCCCTGTGGAGAGGACTAGAGCATCTGTATCAGTCGGACCTACTACCGTTGGAGATTTGGGCAAGGCCCATCGGATTCATGCAGCGGTGAATAACCGCCATGCAGAGCATAAATCGACTATGCTCGAGACGACAGGTACCGTCGCTAACTAGACCCTTAGTATTTTGATAGATCCCGGTGTTGCCGAGAGTTTCATTTCTGGTGCAGCGCTAAAAAGGATTAAGGTAAAGGCAGTCGGACAGGATGAGTTTAGCTTCGTAGAGATGGCCTCGGGAGCCAAACAAAAGGTTGGAGGAAAGGTTACGGGTTGTATCCTTAACCTGGGAGAGTTTGTCACCAGGGCCAACCTGTATGTCATAATCTTAGGATCTTATGATGTCGTGATCAGTATGGACTGGTTGGAATCACATGAGGCGATACTCAACTGCAAGACGAAACGCTTGAGCTTGGTCAATGATGAGGGACAAAGACGTGTGATTGTAGGCCGAAACCAGGGAATTTCCCTGAGGTTCATCTCTTCCTTGTAGATTTGGAAGAGCATGCGCAAGGGATGTAAGCTTTACACGATCCTTGCATTAAACGAGAAGGGAGTAGCGGAAGGTATAGAACACCTTCCTGTGGTGAGAGAGTTTGTAGACGTCTTTTCAGAGGAATTACCTAGGATGCCTCCGGAGAGGGAATTGGAGTTTACCATAGATCTAAAACCGGGTACTGAATCGATAGAGAGAACGCCTTATCGGATGTTGAACCCAGAGTTACAGGAGTTGAGAATGCAACTGAATGAGTTGTTAGACCTGGGAATGATACGTCCAAGTGTGTCACCGTGGGGTGCGCCAGTTATTTTCATAAGAAAGAAGGATGGGTCATGGAGGCTCTACATTGACTACCATCAATTGAACAAGGCCATGATCAAGAATCAGTATTTGTTGCCGAGGATTGATGATCTGTTCGATCAGATGAAGGGTGTGACGGTGTTCTCAAAGATTGATTTGCGATCAGGGTATCACCAGTTACAGATCAAGGAGGATGATGTCCCTAAGACCGCCTTTAAGACAAGGTTTGGACATTACGAGTTTAATGTTTTACCGTTTGGACTAACGAACGCCCCAGGGGTATTCATGAGTTTGATGAACGGAGTGTTCCGCGAGTACTTGGACAAGTTCGTCCAAGTATTCATTGACGATATTTTGATTTACTCTCAGACGACGGAGGAGCATGACGAGAACTTACGCTTGGTACTACATTGTCTACGAGAGCACAAATTGTATGGGAAGTTGTCCAAATGCTCATTTTATCAATCGAAGATTCACTACTTACGGCATGTCATTTCCGATGAAGGTATCGTCGTGGATCCAGCCAAGGTCGAGGATATTATGGAATGGCCTACACTGACAAACGTCATGGAAGTACATAGATTCATGGGTCTAGAAGGATACTATCGATGGTTCATCGAGGGATTTTTGAAGATAGCAAATCTGATCACAAAATTACAGAAGAAAAACAAGAAGTTTGTTTGGACCGAGAAATGCACGGAATCTTTTCGGAGGCTCAATGAGCTAATGACAACAATGCTGATACTAAAGGTCCCTAACATGGACGCGGACTTCTTGGTATGCACTGACGCATCCAAGGAACGCTTAGGCGGAGTCTTGATGCAAGACGGATGAGTGATCGCTTACATATCGAGGAAAATGAGAAGGCATGAGGAGAACTATGCGACGCATGACTTGGAGTTGTTAGCCATCATTTATGCCTTGAAGGTTTGGAGACACTACCTTGTTGGACGAAAGTTTGAACTAAAAATGGACCACTGTGGACTACAACACATCTTTACGCAAAGCGACCTGAGCGCGCGACAATGACGTTGGTCAGAACTGCTTAGCGAGTATGAATTCGAGATTACTTACATAAAAGGAACAATGAACCAAGTGGCATATGCATTGAGTCGAAGACCACGCATCTTTTCGGTGTTGCCTCTTCAGATGAATCTATGTGAAAAGATTCTAACTTTACAGCGTGACGATGACTGGTACAAAGAGGTCGAGGGTTTTATCGGACAAAACACAATGATGGTACCAAGATTTGGAGGATTTTCGTTTGATGACGATGGTTTATTGAGGTTTAAAAACCAGATTTACGTACCACCGAACGACGAGTTGAGGAGCTTGATACTAAGTGAGGCTCACAGAGCAGTTTACATGGCTCACCTGGGAGTCACGAAGATGAGGGCATACCTTAGGACCTTATTCTTATGGAAGGGAATGAAGGGAGACATAGTCAACTATGTGGCCAGATGTCTAGAATTTTAGGAGGTAAAGACTGAACATAGACAACCAGTAGGATTACTGCAACCACACGCTATTCCGAAATTGAAATGGGAGGTTATTTCGATAAATTTTATTGTTGGATTTCCACTGACGGCAAGGAGACACGACTCGATTTTCATAGTAGTAGACACTCTGACAAAGAGTGCTCACTTTATTCCTGTGCATACGACGTATCAGGCACTCGACATAGCTAGATTTTTCATCATCGAGATTTTGAGGCTGCATGGCGTGCCTAAGAGGATTATATCTGATCGAGGATCAGTGTTTACTAGACGATTTTGGACAAGTTTCCAAGAGGCCTTGGGAACCCAACTTAACTTTAGTATTGCGTACCACCTGGAGACTGATGGGCAGACTGAACGAACGAATTAGACCTTGGAGGACATGTTGCGCATGTACGTGATGGACCAACAAAAGCGTTGGAAAGAATTCTTTCCACTGGTGGAATTCTCTTATAAAAACAGTTACCAAGGCACCGTTAAGATGTCTCCTTTCAAGTTTCTTTACGGGCGACTATTTCAGATGCCCTTGAGTTGGGATCGACTTGAGGATAAGGTCCTGGTGGGAACAGAAGCGATACAAGAAATGGAAGAGAAAATGAAAACAATAAGACAAAGGATTAAAGAAGCACATGATCGACAGAAGAGTTATGTCGATGCACACAGTGTCGACCATATTTACGAGGTTGGCGATCGAGTCTTCTTGCGGGTTAGACCTCATAAGAGTTCGATCAAGTTTGGAAAAGGAGCTAAACTCTCTTCTAGGTTCATGGGACCTTTTGAGATTGTGGAGAGAAGGGGGCCCGTGGCCTATCGACTAGCCTTGCCTGATTCTTTGAGGCGTATGCACGATGTTTTTCATGTATTTGTTTTGAGACATTATATTAGTGATCCTACACATGTTATTGACATGAGTTCCTTGCAGGTATCGGACGAGGGGGTGATCATGGTTGAACTGATCCGCATATTGGATCATCGCATTCGACAACTACAATGTCGAATGGTAGAGCAGGTCAAGGTCCAATGGGACAACTATAGTCCGCACTCGGTGACCTGGGAGGACACATATGATATGCGCCAACAATTTCCATTTTTGTTTGATAGATAGACTTACGATACTATGATACACTTTATTTCAACATTTTTACTATAAAACTTCGGGACGAAGTTTAGATCAAGAGGGGGTGTATGTAACATCCCTCTCTTGCGCACTGAGTGAACTTATTCTTTGAGGACACTTGCTCGCAAGTGATTCATATTTTATGTTATTAAAACATTTATTTTCATTATGAGGCGTTATGGGTTGATGACTTGTTGTTTTACTGCATTGACATAGACATGTGTTATTGACTCGGTTTTACTGAGTGTGCAGGATCTTGGACCTCAAGGATGCAGAGGCATTGATGGAACCCCTTGGACTCCGGATCGAGTCAGGGAGTGTACCATTGGGGTTTGATTGTTTTATAGGTGATATTAGTGCATCTGATTAGATGACATGATATGGATATATTCTGACATGATTCGTTGATGATGCAAGCTGACGATATCTTTCCGACCAGACTCACATGTGGAGTAAAGGGGTCACTCATGACTACCAGAGAAGTTGAGGGAGAGGTGTGGACAATAGCCCTGCCACAACCTACTAGCACTCTCGTCGTGGCTCGAACTGTAGGTTAACGTTTACCTAGTTCGAGAAGACCCACGATGCCATGAGGGCAGACTGCGACAGTCGCTCACGATGATTCTAAGGGGCTTGCAATAAGGCGGGGGCCTTATTCCTTAGAGGCCCTTAGTCTCCCACAAGTTCACCTGGTGGAGTATTGACTCTAGGGGTTTTTCATGTCTACCAAGTCAGTCAAGAGGTGAGTGGCACCCTTGGAGCATGTGGTGCGTCCAGAAGGGCACATCGCGCAATAAAAATGGAAAGAGGCGAGTGGCACCCTTTGAGCACGTGGTGCGTCCTGAAGGGCACGTCGCGCAAGGGAACAGATGAGGTGAGTGGCACTCTTGGAGCACCTAGTGCATCCTGAAGGGCACGCCACGTTGTTAATGATAAATTAATGAACCTAGACAACCTTAGGACGAATAATGTGATAAGAATTTTTAAAACAATTTCCCTAATAAAATGTCGCCCAACATGAAAATTTATGGTCTAGCTCTAATTTATGCTAGTGGTAAAATTTTATCTTTATATATATATATATATATATATATATATATATATATATATATATAAACATAAATAATAATTATAATCTTCGTTAAATCTTGTAACAAGAAGGGGGTAAGCAATTTAAATGATTCATAAAAATCTGTTAGGATAAAATTTTAAAAAAGGTGAATAATTGTTTTATTATTTTATGATCATTTAAAATTTATTAATTAAAAAGGAAAAAGGTAAAAAAAAAAAAAAGAGAGAGAAAAGGGTTAATTTCTACACCTGCCAATTTGAGTTCTAAATGAAAAGGGGAAAGAGGGAAATCTAGAATAATTAGGAAACTAGGAAAAGAGGGAAACATAAAAAGAAAAGGGAAACACGAGGGAAAAGGCAGAAGTCAAACTTAGTAAGGTATCTATTGTTTAAGAACTTTCTAATTTGAACTGAACTAGAAAATTAATAATGGGGAAACTCATTAAAACCTATAAGAGAATTTGGGGACACCTAGGAGCGATTCTAGGAGTGACTCTAGGTGGGTGAGGGAAATAAGGGAAACCGATTAATTAAAGAAATTAATTTATGGAGGAATGAAGGGGATGGGTGACACTTCTATGGGGAGGAATTTTTAGGAATTAATTTTTAAAAAAATTAATTAAATGAGATTTTAGGAAAGTACGGGACTACGAAACTCTATATAATGAAGGGAGGAGATGGATGAAGGATCTTTTTCTATTTGTGTAACATTATGCTGCAGAAATATCTACTCGACTGACTTAGCTTGTGGGAGTTGGGATACCCAGATCGGTGAGGAGTGGTAGCTTGGCCTTGCGAGGCGAGCTGGGAGCTAGCTGATTCTCTGGTTTGCGTGTGTGGCCCCTTTGTGGCTCGGGGGGCTAAGGGGGAAAAAGAGTACCCCTAGCATTGGCTAGGAGGTACCAGTGAAGTCTCGTCGGTAGGCAAGCGAGAGTTGCACGGAGCACGCGAGACGTCAACTCAGCGGGGCGATCAGGAAACGATACGCTTTCTTCATTTTTGTATGGTAGATTGTTGTAGGATTTATGATTTGGATCTGCATGTTTATTTGGGTAAGTAAACTGATTGTCTAGATTGATGATTGAAATTTTTTGTAGCCTAGCTCAATGATTGATTGACTCCCATGGCCTTTGTTTCCCCGCATGACTTGACCACCATGTGGTGTATTGATTGTGACCCTTGTAGTTGTTTTGCCTTTCGTCCCTAGCTCATCATTCCTCGCCTTAGCAGTCCTCCAGGAGCCTGATCTATGATCGTCGCTTCGGTGTTAATAGACCTATGGATCTCAACGCCCTGCTTTTCTGTGCGAGGATGATGAGCGAAGGACGCACTTGTCAGCCGTCTACCTCTGATGTTTGTCCTTGGCTGAAGGTTCACCTTGCGCCTTGAAGCATTTATTCAACCCTGCAAATTTGATTGTTGGCGAAGTTGTTCTTTAGGCTCGGCATGTTCATATCTCGTCATTATCTCGTTTTACCCCATTTTTAAATCTTGATGGATCCATTTTTAATCTCTGCGTTTTTATAATTTATAGCCTGGAAATGAAAAAAAAAAGGGTTTCTGTCATTCCTGTCTGCAATCCTTGCTTGGCATGTGATTTATTTTCTCCATGCTTTTAATTCATGAAAAACAAATTTTTATCCCTGTCTGCGTTTTTTCTGGGCGATGGTGTTTTTTTAATGCTTTGAATCAAAGGGGAGTATTTTTATCTCTGTCTGTGTTGTTGGGTATCCCAGGCATTTGAAAACGTTTATCACTGTCTGCGTTTTTTGATGTTACCACAAATTTAATTTCCACGATTTTAATACTCAGTTTTTCCACGATTGACGGTCATAGATTTTTACTTCTGCATGGTTACCACGGTCATGTCATCACCATTTTATTACGCAGGTTTTATTACCGGACTTGACTGCCCACGATTTTACTCCCAGCCCTTTGTTGAGTGTTTGTTAACGCCCTTGATTTCTTTTGCTTGAAAATGTTGACTGAGTGGCTGTAGAAATCACCCACGAATTTATCCATCTAAATCATACATTTACTTGTTGGAATAACCACGGTTTTAGATAATTAAAAATTGATTGTTTGTTGTAGTTTACCAAGAATTTTTTTTTACCAATTAAATGGGACTGTATCGCTGATGTTTACCACGAATTTGTTGGTGGACTGCTCTCTGCGTCTTCCTATTAAATGACCACGAGTTTCCTTTAAGTCGACTATGTTGACAGGTCACCCCAGCCTTTTTACATACTGATTATTTATTATACCGAATTTCACTGTACACAAACTTTAATTCTTCATTGTTGCACAGATTTCATTACCTCGAAATGCCATTAAGTTCAATTGTGTTTTAATGTTAATGACCATGAGTTTCCCTTAAGAATTTCCTTTTTAGATGATTGTTGTTTTTTATTTTATTTTCTATGCTTTTAAATGCATCGAATTCACTGCCAGCCAGATGCTCTTGGAGTGAAATCTAAATGTTTTATTGTGCCTGTGTTTGTGGATTCCCAATTAAGTGGGAAGAAGGGTATTTATGGTGTCTGCAATATTAATGAATGGTAATCACTAATTACATTTGATGACAGGAAAATTTATATCTTTAAAATGCATAACGACCTACTCTAACGCAACGCGTTTGTGTAATACATCTGATTAAATGATTATGTATTGATTGTATTTTGATTAAATGCTTTGATCATGTTTGATTGTATTTTCTATGTTATATATTGGATTAAGTGTTATAATTTCAAGGAAATACCGTAATCGTGGTAGTGATTGAGTGTTACATATCCTTCAATTAAATCATTGTGTTATTCTATTGAGTTTAAAGCCTAGCATCTGATCCGTCATTTCAGGTAGTGATCATTTAGTGGAATGGTCATTTATAGTGATTAAATGATATATATGTTTAATCAAAAGATTGTATTATTCCTTTAGGTTGAATGCCTAGCCTCTGATCATTTAGTGGTATGACTAGTTATGCTGATTAAATGCCATATAGTAATAAGTGTTAATGTCTTACGTGTCTTTCCAACTACGATTGCACTTAAGATTAATTTGATGGTACGTTGATGACCCAACTATGATTAGGCTACTCACTTGACATGCTTTTTAATATTAAATTAGAATGTAATCATGGACCGGTTAGCCTGGGTGATTGGTGGGGTCGGGGACGATGTCGTGTGGGCTGGCGTCACCCCTTGCCTTCGTTCTTTTGTGCCTCGTCGACCTTTCATGTGGGGGTAGGAATAGTCTCACAGTCAATATTCAGTTCCTAGCGCATCAGAGTTTTCTTGAGTCTTTGTCCTTGTTTTATTTGCGTCAGGGTGGTTGATGCACCTCTCATCTAGGGATGGCATGGTCCCTGATGAGAGGATCATGGCACACCTTATGGGTTAGCGGTGAATGATATCTTAGTCGGAGTCGCTGCCTACCTTGTGAGTGTGGATGAGCGTCATATGTTGACTTGGGCACATGAGTTGGTCCGCGCGCTTCGAGGATCTAGTCTTGTTTGTCAATGTCGTTATGTCAGGAAGGGGGAAGTTTCCCCTTAGCTTGTAGGCGTGTCTTGTTGCTTCAGGCGGTCAGTCGCTACTCTTGGTTATTCTGTGCCTGTTTTTCCCAGTTGCCCTTGTGTCTGTGCGTGGTGTCGTAGTTTCTTGTTACATGGGTTGCATGCTTCTGTTCGTCGTCTGTGGTGTGGTCAAAATTTGTTGTCATCGCCTTCTTGCCCCTTAATTCTTAAAAAAAAAAAAAAATTGGCTTCGCCCGTGGCGTTAACGCTGGGGTTGTTACAAGTTTTATACTCCATTTTTTTTTTTG
Organism: Picea engelmannii; assembly: GCA_009831015.1. Classification (NCBI taxonomy): domain Eukaryota; kingdom Viridiplantae; phylum Streptophyta; class Pinopsida; order Pinales; family Pinaceae; genus Picea; species Picea engelmannii. Next base: position 194,116 of record ML788398.1, read on the forward strand.
GTAAGGTAGCTAATTTTCTATTCATATTCATATTCATATAAAAGGTACTTAATGTCTAGATGTCATAGGTTGTCGAGAAGAGAGTCTCAGTATGGGAGTAGAACTATTGCTCTATCTAAAAACCTATCTAATAGTGTTATAATTTCCTTGAAACAAAATCCAAGATTTATAAATGTAACTTTAAGCATATGTTGATAGAGGTTATGATCAACACATTCTTCAAAAATAAAGAAAGATAAGTGCACCATAAAATCTATGATCTGGAAGTCATTCCTCGAGGTATGAATTCAAATCAAATGTTTTTATTAGAGTGCCACTCGCCTCCTTGGTTTGTCTTATTCCACTACTTCCATTGCATATACATCCTTTGTTACAACTAGTTCATCTACCACACTATTTCATCAATGGCATGGATGTATAAACAAATGAGAGGAGATGGATCTGATGTGTGTCCTTCAAAAATTGGAAATGGAGTCATGTCACATTGCATGTCAAATGTGGGCTCCATTTCTCAGCAAGAAGGAAAGGAAAGATAAGACGAGTGTGCAAGAAATTGCATTTACAAAAGTGAATGATCAAACCCTTGCAACTTCTACTGAATTGTTTTGCGAATTTCTATAGTCAAAAGAGAAAAAAAAATATGGAAAAATTCCCTAGATAGAATTAATAAGAGCATTATACTTGGAGTCCAATTGATCCAATCACTAAAGGATAATTCTCTCCTAAATTCCTCTTCTCTCGATAACACAAGCTAATAATCCTTTGATATGCCAACACAAGACTACAATTTTGATGTAACTTGATTCCTTGATCTTGGTGAAGCTAGTGTATGGAGTAATTTTCCTAATTTTTGAATCTTCCTCAAAGTTTGAATTTCTACCCCTCTTTATCCTGGCTCTATCTTCCATGGCCTTGACCTCACTTCCCACCATTTATAAATTATTGGTATGGTATGATTGCAATGATAACTAATGCATCCCTTGTCTTCTACTTACACAATGTACCTCTCTTCTTAACCTCCCAAGATTACACCAAATGTTTTGTGTTCCATGTAGATAGGCAAAGCACTAGACATGGGAGAGGCAATTCCTTGTGTCCACCAACATTCTAGGTGAATCCTTATTACAAAATATTCCAAATACTCTTTCAATATTCTTAGCCTCATTACATCAAACTCCTCTCCAATAAATCACCAACTCATCATCATGTTGAATAATGGTGATCATGAAAGAGGTCACGATATGATAATACAAGTACCTCTACCTAGTGTTATTCAATCCTTTCACCTCATGCTGTCATGTCTACCAGTCATAAGAAGTTCTCCTATGAATTAATAGAAGATAAAGTTATTACAATGAAATAAGAGCCCAAGAACCACTCAATTGGTTTGATTTGGAATGTGAAATATCATGATCAAATTACTTTTATAATGTGATCACTATATCTTTAAACTGGTACCAATGTCTATGTTTACTTTTGAAGTTGAAAGGATGATAATTTAAAGTATCCTTTAGAGGATGGCATGCAATAAAGTGAACCATACTACAATATATCATAAATCATGCAACAATATATCATAAATCATGCAGTGAAGTGAAACTTACATTGTCTAGCATTGAAATTTGTCAGAATTATTGTATTTCATGCAATGTTGTGAAGTCATACATATAATGTGTAGTATTGTAATTTACCAAAATTATTGTACATCGTATATTTAAATTTGACACACAAATTGCCTATTAGTAAAATTGGTCAAATATAATACATCCTAGAATGTTTGTTATTAATAATATATTTGAAACCATATACAAACCAATGGATGAGTTATAAAACTCTTATGTATCAATTGAAGTTTAATGACTATCAACTACATTGTATCAAGTGAGCACTAATAATACCTAGAGATCACTTTTTTTTCTTTATGACAAGGAAATACAAGAGGGCAATGTGTGAAACAAGACATATCCCTCCTCTCATGAAAACACTTGAAACCAAGTCATCATGGATCCATATGGTCCAACAAACACCCTTTTCTAAAAATTCTTTAATCGTAATCATCATGGATTGAAATTCTTACTAGTCAACCTAGCTTGTTTAATCAAAGTTGCATGCAATAGAAATCTCATTTATGATGACAAATTCATAATTCTTTTAGAAGCACATACATCATGAATTTTCATAATAATGTTCACTCACTCATTTGTTAAGTCTTTTTCACTGTGTTATAATTACAAATGAGAGTTTCTAGGTCTCTACATGGAAATACACTTGTCGAGGTCGAGGAGTACCACTCGTGGAAGAGGTAGAGGAGTACCACCTGTCAACAATAGAGTCAAAAGACGATGAGTATACAATATCTCAATAGGGATAACGTAGGCATACCCATGCTCATCGAGATATCTCATAGCAATTAATACAATGGTGTGCTCAACATAAGGGGGCCAAGCAAGTGAGACAAAATGAGGTTTCAATATAGTACAACATGATGCTAGAAAAAAGGGGCTAGAGTACAATACAATGATATGATCGATCCCATATACATATGATTGAATCAAAAGGGCTAGGTGTAACATAGAAGCATCAACATCACAACTGATCTAAGTACATAGGAATTGCTGACCCCTCTCAAGGGGGAGGGGAAGGGAAAGGCTTTAAAGATATAAAATGAGCTAGTTGGAGGAAAGCTCAAATTGAGAGCTCTGAGAAGGGAGAAACCGAGCCAGTCAAATATGAAGAACTTTTTTCATGGTTGGATAATGAATATATGTATGAATCTCAATAGTGTGATAATGAACTAGAGTCCAGCATGTGAGATCCTACCAAGTTTGAGACCGATTAAGGTCTCTCTCAGCTTGGTCCAAGATGACCCATCAAGGAGGTGGATGGGGAACATGGTACATAGGACTAAACCCTAGAATAAAGGTGTTGATGTTGATAGAAGGAAGTCCACTCGAACCCATAGATAAAAGGGGTTTCTTAGGCCTGACATCCAATGTACAACAAGTGGAGCTATATGTCTAGAATCAAGTATTGAGGCCAAAACATGTAGGGGGATACCTAAAGGGAAACCCCCTACTGAGGACTGATGCAACTCACACATGTCCGAAAATTGGTGCAATCAAATAAACCATTAAACCATCAATTGTATTATTCTGAAGCGTGCAATAATGAGTTGGAGTTGATCACGTGAGAAACAACCAAGTCAAATATCACTACGGTGTCTCCTTGCTTGGTTCGAGGTACCCCCTAATGAGGAAGATGAGTATGAGGTACACGATACTCTAATCTAATCCCCTATAATATAGGCGTTGAATTAGATAGGGGTGGGCCCATTGAAATCAAGAAAATGAGGAATCCTTGAAACTGTAATGAGGTATAAAGAAAAGTATGACTGATAGAGACTGACACCATAGGGGGATGAAAAGGAAATGTGAGGTGGACTCAAGACTTCCCTTGTTTAAAGCATTGATTTAAGGGTGACTTTGCATGACTAAAAATTGTTCCATGAGGAATGGTAGATTACTAGGAAAATGTATTTTCAATGACATATCAATAAACCATGAGGACAACTAAAGGTCAAAACTTGGAAATACTAGATGGGTGAACTCATGGAGTCACGGTTAAACTATAACGAGACTCAATGGGAACATGATAGAATCCATGTGAGACATGGTTGACTCATTGTAGATGCTCTAAACAAGGGCAACAAAGGGATGTTGCCACAAACTAAATTGGGTGATGAAAATCCCAAGGCCTCCTATTATTTCCAAATGGGTTCTAACATGTGAAAGGGGTATAAGAGGTCCAATAGTAATTCAAAAGAGGTGCCAAAAGGATAGTGTAAAGGCCTCATGGTATTTCAAAAGGGGTGCCAAGAGGTGAAGAGGGTAAAGTCCTCCTGGTATTTCCAAAGTTTGCTAGGTGGAGAGGAATGATATAAAGTACTGAAGTGGAAAAAGGTCCTTATGGTATTTCAAAAGGAGTACTAGGAGGATAAAAAAAATCCAACCATTTTTTGGAAAGACACAATATTCATAAGGAATCCCACAGGGGGAAGCAAAAGGGGTTAACAAGGGGTAAGATGAATTCCTAAGAAAACAACCAAATGATGGTAATTTTGAAAGTGAAAAATGAAAATGGAAGTGATCAAGGGTAGGTGTAATATCCCCCAATTATAACCCCAACAAATTATAATGTAATTTTATGATATTATTTAGCCTTTGAGCTGATATGTTGGAGTGAAGATCCTATATTGATTAATATGGCGGAGGATCGAACTATGTATTATGTACATTGAAATAATTAATAAAGAGGGATGGAAATGATGGGAGGATATGATTCCACATGAGAGGTGTGTAATGTCCTATATCTGAACAAATCTAAAGAAATAGATAAACACAAGTTACAATCATTCACTAATAAAATTAGAGATGCATAATTAATGATTACATCATTTATAAGGAGGAGCGAGTAACATACCTGATATTGAAGGAATTCCCTTACCTTTGGCACTTCGGTCCTTGATCCTGCATGCCACAAAACAATGTGGAGGAAAACCCTCCTCCCAACCAACCCCTCAATCATCAAGACTGAAAGCCCTCGAACCCTCAATCCACTACTATGCCAGCACTTCCCAGTCTTGTCCTCAAATTTTCCAAGCAAATTGAGATGTCCTTTTCTTCTTCTTCTCGTCTTTATATAGATTACATCCATGGTAAAGAACCCAATCAATTAATTGTTTATTATATTTTAGGGCTTCTCCATAATTACCATTAATAATAATAATAATAATATGGGGCATGACCTACTCCCCTCCTTCAAGGAACTTCATCGTAAAGATAACTTTGATCATGTTACTTATAGGTTTTTAATTAGCTCACCATATCCTTCACAACACCTTATGTTAGCTCATGTATCTTCCACAACATCCTCTGTTGGAATAGTATAAAGCCACCCAAGTGACTGCAAAAGGCATCAAAAGTCCACATCATAACATCATAGAAGCGCAAGTACTCTCTAGTTGTCCTTCCCAACTTTCAGAACCAGGCTTAAATCCTACCAATCTATCCAAATCCCCAAGGCTCGAGACCTCATCTGCCCAAGCAGACATCTAGATCGCTACTTACATACACCAGGACTCTCTAAAGACTAACCTAAACTCCCTCCACAAATTTCAGGTATAGCCCCAGGCATCGAAGTCCAATCCCACAATACCATTAAATGAGAAACACTCTAGCTATTCTTTAGGACTTTCGCATCACAACTCCAATACAAGACATGATAATTACTAGAAAAAGTAGTAGATTGAGTTGTCTTTGGCCCATAATGTGTTACTTGTAATATTCTCATTCGTGGTTTTTGGCTCCCACAATATCATCAAATAAAATGGCCCTATTGGCCCATTGGTGGATAACCTGACAGTCACCACCTCACAACATGCAACCAATGAATTAGTTATAATTATAATATCAACATTTTATAGAAAGAATCCACATGATAATTCTTACATGTCATCATGAAAACACAACATCATTACCATCAACACATACTCACACATGTCATCATAAAACATCTTAGCATAAATATTTCCATGCAATTACATTATGTCATCACATCAAGAGATACTATCATAAGAAATATAATCTCAACTCGTCTTTATCAAAGACATAGTCTTTCATCAAAATAATTAAATGGAATCACATAACATTGTATGTAACTATCATAGACTCTTAAGATAACATAACATCATGAACACATAATGAATACAAATCAATAAAACATCATGGACATTCTTATCATGATTTATCAACAAAATCAAGCCACTAGCTTGCAATATATATATATATATATATATAATGAATACTATCTATCACATCTTATGCAAGAATTATCATCAAAATATCCCTCGTACATGGATCTATTTTGTTAATTTCATCATCCCAAGATAACTTTCAGAGGATCATTAGTACAATGAGTGACATGTGATCATCCTAATACCAATTGTTTCCTAATTATCATTTCCTCTTCTTCCAACAAGAAGGTTGACATTTTATGGGATATGTATAGTCACCTTATCAATGAGCTAAAATTTCCTTGTTGTCTTTCATATAAACCCCCATTATCTAGAGCCACAATCTTTAGTCATTGGCATACATTCTTACTCTTCAAGCATATCAACCTATAAGACTTCAACTCCTTAGTTCATTTATTGATCAAAAAAATTGAGAACTCTCTTTGTTAACTCATACCCTCACATATCAAGCCAAGTCATTGCAATTCTTACCCCCACTCTTGGTTTTCCTCGATACTACAAACTCTTGCACTAAAAGGAAAGTTTTGTGTGAGTAGAAGATGAATTACCTATGATTAAACCTAGACATAAAATGAGTCTTTCTTAATGAACCATGTGCCATGAAATGCTAATGAGAGAGTGAAACATATATCTAGTTGTAAATGAAATAACAACCAATAGATCCAAGCATAACATCAATGATTTGCAATAATAAATGTCATTCTAATCCAAATGAGTTGTCAAAGATTAAGAATCTATTGTTGAGGTATCATACATAGAGATATCATGTATTTGCAATGATAACACAAAGATAAGGCATGCATACTGCTATTGTAAAAGAATATAAGGGACAACCTATTTATTATTCAACGTTGAACATCAATGAATCATAAATAGTGGCCTAAGTATGATATCATGTCATGTAAAGAATGATCCACCCCTTATGTCAGCCACACTTATGTTATAACCATGAGAGGTGATCCAAATTTAATAACCAACAAGCACTTTGAACAACCTTCAAAATATAATCACCAAAGGCTTGTCACCGTGTATCATCATAATAATTAGGTATTTAACCAAACAATGAGAATTTGATCAAAGAGAATACATATTTTCAACACAGTAATCATCAAAGGTATATATTAGCAAGAGAAATAGCATAGCCTTTAAGGGGTTTTATCGAGAATTTATGTGTGAGAATGTTATTTGTAAACCCGAGGGCTTCTTAGTAGTACTAGATGGAGATGCCTAACAAATTTTCCATAGGGTACCACTGGAAAATGCCTAGACTGAATGTGTTGACGAGCGTATGTGACACATTGTCAACTAGAAAGGAATAGTCTGTTCCGAGGTTGTCTAAATAACCCAAGACATTTCGAATAACCACCCCTAACGGGTTTAACGACTCCGTTAGCCAATAAATGGATCTAATAAATAAATGAAAAGTTGTTTAAGATCCTAACTACTAATTGTCAGATTTCGAGTATTTACAATGATCTATTAGATTAGATAACCTTACACTTAATTACATAAATTCACAAAATTTACAAGTTTTACATGGGTACAAGATTTACTAGAAACCTTGTAAACTAAGGTTGTGTAAGAGAACCAAATCTCATGCAAAATTAAATAGATCTAGAACATAATATTAATCTAATTTTAATCTTGAAACTAAAAAAGGAAAATAAATGAATATAAATAATAATGTTTTAACTTAAATAAACAAAGTATTTAAAGTATTTAAAGAGAACTTAAATAAACAAAAATAAAATCATTAACCTATAACTGGCCAATATTTAAAGAGAACTTTTGGTTATGCTTTCCTCTATAACGTTGCTCCAACAACCTGTATGTTAAGAGAAATCTATAGTAGAAGGTTGTAGAATTCTAAGATTGTGATAGTGTCAGGATGAAAATCACTTTGACTGACAATTTAAATCTTATTTAAAATGTAGAAAGAACAACTTTCAAATCATGATCCTTAGTGAAGATATAATAGATTAATCGAAAATAAGAAAAATTTAAAGTGAACAATTATATCTTTACAAATCGGAATTACATGAATAAACTCAATATAATACAAGATTTGTATCAAAATAATACAATCAACAAGATCGAGATAATTGGGATAATAGACTCTTAAAGATTGAAAAAATTAATACATAAATGATAGCAATTAACCATGTATTGATAAAACACACTATAGCTAATTTAAATCAATGCATAATCAATTACTCAAATAATATGAAGATATTATAATGAAAACAAAACCATTTTACTCACAGGACAAAAACCATTAAGCAATCTGGAATTTCATATTCTTCTTCGAAAATGCTGGTCCATTCTCTAAAAAATTCCAACCATCCGTTACTCCTTTTGAAAAGAAAAAGTTTACAAAATAAATAAAATCCAAAAAGGAAAGGACAAAATTCTCCTCTTAATTTCTTGGATCAACTTTGGCTCTGAACTTTCTCATATATTTATGCAATGAATGAACAGTCTCGATGTCACTAATAATTTTTGCCACCTGAAATTTTCCTTGTAAAGAAACAAAAATATATTTCAAATCGTGCATTTGTTTGGGAAAAATCTCGCGAGTAAGCTAAATGGGTCCATTCTGCAGATGGGTTTTTGAGAGTTTTCATAAATTCGTTACTGTTCGCCAAGAAATGAAGACTTGATTTCACCTCCTGAGAAGTGAAGTGATTTTTTTAGTTTTCTCACTTCAATCCTTTATAAACTATTCTCCCAAAATAAGCAATTCCAACTCTCTTTCATGATCTGGAGTATGAGATACTATAGACAAAACAATCAAAACAATTATTAATAATAGAAAACAAAGTCAAACAAATAATTGAAGTGTCGTTCATGCTAAAAACGTAAACCGTAATGATAACAAAAATATTTGAGAATAACAATGGAATGTTCCATTATATATTGTTTTAAATCAAATATTTGATCATTAAAATAATAAAACAATACAAAAAATACAAAAAATAAAAATAAATTCATATATATGCTTATTTTACAAACAAACTATAAACAAATGTACAAAAATGAATTGTTAAATCACTCGACAACTCTTGGGCTACTTTTCCATTTAATTGATGGTAAACAATGCAATTCTCAATTGTTTTATTAGCCTCATGTCTTAAACATAGTTTAGCATGTAATCATTTTAGTTTTTCGAATTACGTGGTTATTAAGAATGATCCTTAAAATAATTAATTGCAAAGAACTTTGCATAATGACCAAGTAATAACAGTAATGACTTGAAAACCATGACATGATAGTAACAAGGAATTTTATAGTATTAACCTTTGTAATATCATGTAATTCAAACTAAAGGCCCAAATACATAACCATTGTTCATAGTTTTAAGTCATGATAAGGATTGTGACCATTAAGAACAAGGGAAACATGATGCATGTACTGCCTCCGAAAACTTTACTTGTTAGTGTCTGCACAACTTATATAAATAATATTCAGACATTTCCTTAGTCATTCGAAAAGAATGCAGATCTGTACTTCCCATGATCTTTATAATAATTAAAAAAGTAAAAACATCTCAATGTTTCTTATATTTTAAAATATGACTTRAAARTYTAAAAMTTACTAYATAYAAATTTCTATAAAATTTATACTAAAAKATTAAAAAATGTTAAWAAATGTAAAATTATTGAAATTGAAASATTAAAAAAATATTAATAAATGTAAAATTATTGAAATTAAAAAATKAAAAAAATATTAAGAAATGTAAAAWTATTGAAATTTTAATAAGTGTAAAAAAGTTGACATTTAAAATTTAAATTTTTACCTCATTTGAAAAAACAATACAATATTAGATTTTAACATATATTATAATACAATATTACATTATATTAGTTTTTTTGTGGTCTTGTCTTTTCTCATTAATTTAAGGTTTCGAAATACATGATGGCTGCAATAACACTATCAAGTTATTGACCAATGAAAAGTTAAAAAAATACTATTTTTGTTTTTTAAAAAAATATATTTTTTTTAATTGTTATGTTGAACATTTAAATTGATATAAATTTTTCAAGTCAACACAAAACTAATATGAAAGTCAATGCTAACTCATTGCTATATACTACCTTCGGCAGTACAATAAGACCAAAGAAAATCATGTCTTGATTATTCATCGAAATCTATTTCTCTAGCTCATGCTCAAATGAGATCATTCCTTTTTGAAATATCCTCAAATAGTATTAGGAAAACAAGAACAAGTGTATAAAAGTAATAATAAATATATTCTTGGATTCCATTGTCAAATCATGATGATAATGATATTTTTCATTCATTAACCAACATAGAAGACCCGGAGATAAAAACATGTTATGAAACCATTTGCTAATCATTGAAAGACATCACAAACTTCTTCATACTCTTGTTTTGAATTTTCATGTTGAAAACCAAGAAATTCAAAATGAAAAATAATCGATATAAGAATGAAGAACCAATGTTAAAGTCACTTTCTATAGTTAGCATATTCAACATAGTAATGTCCAGTGGAAACATTTAAATCACAAAATATTCACACAATTCAAAGCAAACCGCTCAAATAAGAAAAAATCAGAAAAAAAAAAGATAAAATGATTATCAAAAGACCAAAAATCCAATCGATATAATTTTGTGAATTTATTACATTACAAGCCAGCTATCACACCAAATCAATCCATAAAATTATCTTCTTAGATCAAGTACGTTAGAGTCGGATGTCATGAAAGCAATATTTTTGAATGGTCAAGGGGGTCTCCTTGAATTTTTACAAAAAAATCAAGGGACACTGTTGGGGTGGCAACATATGGTGACACACTGGGATGAAGCAGTTATCTCTGGTTAGATAATAAAATTTTTAATACATGTACGAGAAGACAAAAGATAAGGATTTTGACAAAAAGAGAGTTTGTCTTGAAACATGTGTACCACATTAACAAGTCAACCTTTTAAATTTTTAACCAGCTGTAATTGATTTTTATTTTTTTTTAAATAAAAAAGGTTGGTACCTGCTACATTAGATTAACAAAAAATTTGACAAAATATACAGTGGCATGGGTCTAAGTCACCAAAAATGTTGTCGATTACCGGAAACCAGCATAAGTGGAGAGCAAATAGCAGTTATATGATAAAACATAAGGGAAAGTAGCATCTGTCCTGCCCGGAGGAAACCAGGACAAATGTCTATGGACCAAATGAACATAAAACAATAACACGATAAGACTAAGAACCAGGAAAGCATAAAAACCTAGGCACCCGGTGACCTGTCGCCTTCGCCAGTCTGCCACGTGGACCCCGCCGGGATGGCAAAATCCTGCGTGCACAGGGGGCACTTCCACTGAGCTGGAACACTGGAATACGCGTCGAGGAGCAGGTCCAGGCGCTGGCCCATGAGGAGAGCCCTATGCTCCAGGTCTGACATGTGGCTTCGGAGCTCGAACACCATAGCCAGGTGCTCTGCACGGAGGAGAGAGCCATGCAGACTGCCACCCACACCACTGAGGGGAGCATTCCTCAATTCCACAGCCTCACCAATGCCAGCCGCGAACCCCCTCTGCTCCGCATCATCCTCTGCATCCTTCCTCGTCGAGCATTTGTTATCCACAATCTTCTCTGCACCAGTTGCCTGCACGTCGTGGCTGGTAGGACTGTTGTCGCCCGACCGGGGAATTTCTTCAACAATGCAGCCGGGGAAATCGTCTTCCCTAGCCAAATTGAGTCTGGTTTCCTCCTGGTTGGTCGTCTCTGTGGCGCGGGGCTCCTTTTCAATTGACAGGTCCTCCATGAACGGGTCCTCCTCAACGAAGCAGGTGGGAAACTCAGCCTCAGTCTCAGCCTCCTGCCTGTCACCCGACTTAATTGTCGTGGCTTCTCTGCTACATCCAGCACCCGACTCTGCAATAGTGGCGAGCAACGCCAATTTCTCAGCCCGAGCCTTCTTCCGAAGAATGGAGGTCGCCAATGCCAAAGCTCGTTCCAATTGCTCATTCTGTCGCCGCTGCGCCTTGTGGGCATTCCAGGCTGAGCCACGGCGAGGCCTGCCTCGCTTTCTAGCCATAGTATCCGGGGGATGAATGCAAGTACCAAGTGGTTGCAGTGATAAGCTAAAAAGCCAGGACAAGAGCGGTTGCAGGTGCAAAACGCGAGCAGACCGACTCTGTCTCGGCACACACAAAGACAAACTGCCCGGGAAATCCTTACCAGAATGCAAAGAAAAGGTAGTGAGCCAGGACCAGAGGAGTGCAGGACTGCACCAGAGCGTCCAAGCGAAGAGCAGAGCCGAAGCAGGAGCAGTCTCGCTCTGCCCGGGCTCAAAAGAAAACACATAACCAGAAACCGAAGTCACATGTCCGCCCTTATCCCCTTTCATTCTGAGTGCGCAGTAGGCATAAATGGTCGCGTGAGGGAGGAGTCCCTCAGTCTGATGGCTACTTCTATGGTCGTCCACCATCGTAAATGCGAATGTGTGGGTGGCGGCCATCGACATTTAAGCCCGGGCTTAGTGCTAAGCCTAGTGTCACCGCAATGCCGAGTGTCACCCCATCCGGGGTTGGGAAGTCTCTACTAGCAAGGTCTCTGCATTGCCTAGAGAGGTCTGTCTCTCCAGATGCGTGGGCCTACCAATAGATGAATTTTGCCTTTGAATCAATTCCAGTATTTGCCAAGTGATCTGCAACCTTGTTAGCTTCTTGTTTCACATGAGAGGGGATTAGGGTGAGATTGGGGTGGATGAAATCACCGAAGTCCTCCAGAAGACCAGAGAGTCTCCAACTGGGGGAAATCCGCCAAGGGGGCTTACCATGAAGGATTTTCGAGATGAGTTGAATTATTACTTGGGAATCTCCTTCGATGACCAGCCTATGATACTGGTGTTGAACAACGTTTTGGAGGCCTCTAACTAGACTTGTGACCTCCGCCACATTGTTCGTGTTTTCACCCAGAAAGCCTATAATCATATGAATAATCTTGCCCGTGTGGTTCCTGAGGACAGCTCCAAAACTAGATGGTCCAGGGTTCCCCCTGGAGGCCCCATCAAAGTTAATCTTGAGGAAGCCGGATGGGGGTGGGGTCCATTCCGTGGGGTTGTTAGTTCGCCCGCTTTTGGTCTTCCCCTGTATTTGCATGTGCATTTGCAAGTTCCAACCTTCAAGAATAGTCTTCTCCTCGGGCTTACACTGCATATCTTTGTGGAGCCAGGATTTGCTAAGAACGGTTTCATGGATGAGCTGTTTAACCCTTTCCCAAGTAATGGTTGAGGGGGACGGTTTGGAGTTGAAGATTCTCTTATTTCTTTCTTTCCAGATTGCCCATAGTGTGAAGCCCGGGAGCAGTTGCCAAATGCGCTGGAGAATTGGGTTATGGAAGGAGATCGTTTCCCAATTGACTAGGGTGTCCCGTATGCTACCACGATTCCGCTGGGAGCGTCGCATGGCTTGAGCTCCCCAGTCCCAAATCTGTTGACTGTAATGGCAGTTGTTGAGGAGGTGTTCCATGGTTTCCTCACTTTGTTGGCAGAGGGAGCATCTAGAGGGGCCTGTAAAGCCTTTCTTTAGGAGGTTATTTCAAGTGAGGATGCAGTTTTGAGTTGTGAGCCATAGAAAAAAGGAGATCTTGGGCCAGAGAAAAGGTTTCCAGAATTTGCTCCAGATTGTTTCGGGGGCTTGGTTTGGGAGATTCCTTTGAAGGTGGTAAGCTTCCTTGACCGAAAAAATGCCTGAGGTGGAGTGGCCCCAACGAAGTATGTCCGTTCCTTCTTTAATTGGAATTTTCCTGTATTGCATGCATTCCTGCCATGGTAGAAGGTCGAAATCCTCCGTAATCTGTAGATTTGTTATGTTGGTTTTCCATTGTCTCCAGGATAGTCTTCCTTGAGTTGGGAGCCAAAAATCCTTAACACTCTTGAAGTTGTTTTGCTGTAGCTTGAGCTTGAGAGGGTGGAGGATTTCCATGTCATCAAGAGGAGGTAGTTGTTGCCACGAGTCCTGCCAGAAGAGTGCACTTTCACCATTTCTTACCTCCCAGAAGGCGTGCTGCTGGATTAGGGGGTGATTCCGCCAAGCGGTGTTCCAAATGTTGGATCCTTGGATATGTTCATTGAATCTGATTAGTTGGTCAAATTGTGCATTTGGGGCATACTTTTGCTTCCAGATCTGCGCCCAGAGTTCATGCGGATGTTGCAACCATCTCCACCACATCTTGGCTCCCATGACCTGGTTCATCTTCCCCGGGTCTCGGATTCCCAGTCCTCCGAACTTTTTGGGTTTGGAAAGTTTATCCCATCCAACTAAAGCCCATTTCTTGTTATTATGGTGTCCCTTCCATAAGAAATTACGTTGGAGACTCCTAATGGCCTTGATGACCGAGATGGGCGCAGCCAGTGCAGTAAAGAGATACGTGGGCAGAGCTAGCAGGACTGACTTAAGCAGGACCAGTCTGGCAGCAATATTCAGTGGTCTGAAGGTCCAGTTGTTCAGTTTGTTAGTGATGGATAATATCAGGCTGTCCCATGAGATAGATTTCGCCGACTCTTAGGTTAGGGGGATTCCTAGGTAAATGGAAGGGAGGGAGCTTCTGGAAATGCCAAGAAGTCTTGAGAGATGAGTCTGAACCGAGGCTGGCGTGTTGAAAAAGTAAAGTTTTGACTTGTCTAGATTGAGCAGCATGCCTGATGCATCCGAGAAGTCAGAGAGGATTGAGTTGAGCTTGGTGGCTTCTCTAACCGTGGGGGTGTTCATGAGGAGGGTATCATCGACAAACTGGCTATGCGAGGGCGTCGGGTGAAGGTTATGGAGTGGCAGCCCAGTGAGTGAACCTTCAAGGACCGCTGCTTTGAGATAACGACCTAAGCCCTCTGCCATGATTACAAAAAGGAAAGGAGAGAGAGGGTCGCCTTGCCTGATACCCCTGGTGGAACGAAAAGGCCGGGAGGGTGTGCCATTAACAAGAATTGAAAAGAAGGGAGAAGAAGTGAGCTTGAGAATCCAATCGACCCAGTGAATGGAAAAGCCAAAGGATTCCAGAACCGACCTCAGGTATTGCCAGCTTAATCTGTCAAAAGCTTTTGACAGATCGAGTTTGATACGCATAACTGGTATTTTTCTCGTCTTTAAGGAGTGGATTACCTCATTGGCCAGTATGACACTGTCCATGATTTGTCTACCCTCCACATAGCCAGATTGCTCATTAGAGATGATAAACGGCAGGAGCGGTTTGAGACGATTGGCAATAATTTTTGTAATTATTTTGTAAATGACGTTACATAAGGAGATTGGTCTGAACTGCTTCGGGTGAGTGGCACGTTCCTCCTTGGGGATGAGAGTGATGAAGGTTGCGTTTAAAGCAGAGAGAACTTGACCAGATGTTCTGGATTCTTCTATTGCCAGCCATACATCTTCCTTGAGCATG
Organism: Picea engelmannii; assembly: GCA_009831015.1. Classification (NCBI taxonomy): domain Eukaryota; kingdom Viridiplantae; phylum Streptophyta; class Pinopsida; order Pinales; family Pinaceae; genus Picea; species Picea engelmannii. The sequence goes on from ML788398.1 coordinate 209,330, forward strand.
TCCCAAAAATAGTGGAAGAAATCCGCAGTGAAGCCATCAGGGCCTGGTGCTTTACCTGGGGGCATGTCCTTTACTGCTGAATCCACTTCAGACTGAGTAATAGGCCTCATTAGTGCACTATTCTGCTCAGAATTGATCAGCCTAGGTATGTGCCGGGTGACTTTTTGGATGGCCTCTTCCCTGTTTGTATTGGTCTCTGTGAGGAGATCTTGATAGAAGGAGTTGAGTGCTTCCGTTATTTGGTCATGATCTCTTATTGGGAAGCCTTGATCTTCCTCCAACTGGGAGGTGCGATTAATGTATCTACGGTGCGTCATCGCCCTGTGGAAGAATTTTGTGTTGTGCTCCCCCTCTTTAAGCCATTGGACCCTGGATTTTTGCCTCCACAAGATCTCTTCTTGTTCTCTGTAGGCCTCCAAGTCCACCATTAGTTGTTCCTCTTCCAGTGCCAGGTTCTGCATTCAACTCCCTGTGATGAAAGTTCGTTGAAGTTCTTCGAGTTGACTCTCAATTTCCCGTTTCCTGAGGAGAATGTTTCCAAAGGTGGATTTGTTCCATCTCTTTAGGTGATGTTTGAAGTTCTTGAGGCGCTGCTGGAACTTGTACATGTGAGTACCATGATCAATTTCTTCCTGGGCCCACCAAGTATGAGCCAGTTGGTGAAATTTCGGGCAAGTAAGCCAGAACTTTTCAAAACGGAAGGGCTTGGGCCTAGGGGGGACTCCCGGGTTCAGACAGAAGACTATGGGCCAGTGGTCCGACCCTGTTTTTGGCACAATATTTGCTTCCATTGCCTGGTCACTTTCAAGGAGGGCTTCAGTCACTAGAAAGCGATCCAACCTACATGCCACATGATGGTGCCCTGTTCTTTTATTGGACCAGGTAAAGATTCCATTCTGGGTTTCCATGTCAACCATATTTAATTGCTCTATTAGGGTTTTTAACTTACCACTATCCTGCTCGAGCTGTTTTGTTCCGTCGATTTTTTCCTCCAGCGTTAGGATCATATTGAAGTCACCTCCAATTATCCAGTGCGGTGTGTGTATGAGGGTTTGAACATAATGAAGGGTTTGCATGAATCTCTCCTTATCTTGTATAGATTGCGGACCATAAACATTTGTGATGGCCCCTTCCTTGGAGGATGCTACAGCTTTGAAGTGAGCTGTTAAGGTGTCTCTTGTGGAGAAGGGATGAAGCAGAGTGACCGTTTGCGAGTTCCAAAGGATGGCCAGTCCTCCTGCCGCACCCATTGAATCCTGAAAGAGGAAATCCCCATCTCTCCAGCTGTTTCGAAAGATATTTTCCGCCTCCCGTCCTGCACATTTGGTTTCCTGCAATAATAGGATATCTGGATTCTCTGTTTTAATACATTCTCGGAGGATCCGTTGCTTGGATCTTCCATTAAGACCTCTAATGTTCCAAGATATTGTCTTCATCATGAGGATGGTGGAGGGGGGTGGAGGTATCCCTCCGATAACCTCTGTATCTGGCTAGAGTTGATCATTAAGTGCCCTACCTCCTTAATAAGTTGTTGGGCTGGTTTGCGACCACGCCTCTTGTTTTCCTTGGTAGATTTTTTGGGCTCGATGCTGGGATCTGGCGAGATGCCCAGCCTAGCTGTGGAACCCGCCGTGGAGTTGGTAAACACTTTATTCACTTTCCTGAGCTGTTCTACTGGAATATGTTGTAGATCTTTTTGATTGAGTGCTTCCTCCAATTTTTCTAGGTCTATTTCTGCGAGATCCATTTCATCCATAAGCATATTGGTATCTTCATCCCTGCCTGATTGTGTTGACTGAATTGTTTCCTTTGGGTGAGTTGTGTGTGGCACTTCAGGGCCTTTGCCTTTCTCTTGCGTTGATGCTTGGAGGGGGTTCTGTGTTTTCGCCTCTTTCGGTGGCTGATTCAGAGCATCAAAGGAATTCTTGGAGGGGACCTTTGGGGCCGAGCTCTGGCTCTGTTTTCTTGATGGATTCTTTCGCCTTCCTGTGACACTGGTGAAGCCGTCCTTCTGCTTGGATTCAGAGGGTTTGGGGGCTGAGGCATTCAAGGGACAATCTCTGAACAAGTGGTCGTGCTTGTGGCACTTCTTGCATCGAAAGGGTATATGTTCATAGTCGATTGTTTGGTTCCAGTCCTCGTCCTGGTATTCCAGTGTGATGGAACCCGGCAAGGCTTTTGATATGTCCATGTAGATGCAGATACGGGTATATGAAGTGTACTTCCTTATTTTTGTAGCTTCTGAAGCTTTGACGTATTGTCCAACCGTGTTTCCTATGCCCATGAGTATTTCTTCCAGCCAGAATTCCTGGGGCAGGGAGTACAGCCGGATCTAGACTGGGGCTCTTGAGAAGTCCTCTTGCTCTGGACTTGATCTGTCGGTCCAAAATCTTATAAAAAGGCCCGCTGAGTTGTAGAAGTATGGTCCGTTGTCAAATATTATGTCCTTGTCTTCGAGATTATACAAGATAATTGTAAAGAAGCCCTTGGAGGTGAGCTGGACCTCATAATCTCCTTTAGGGTTCCACCAGTCCTTAATCCAGTGAGTGAGATCTCTCTCAGTCGACCAGAGGCCCAGGAATTTGCCTATCAGTGTGTGGTCCATCATAAACTGGGTGTGTTCCCCCACCCTAGTCGATTTGATATGGTACAGTGGTGGTTTTTCCATTTGTGGAATGCACTTACCTGGCAGCCAGTTTTTGGAAGCTTGTGGATGAGATGTACTAGGCTCGATATCCATTTCTTTGCTGAAGCTTTGTTTCTGGGTAAAAAGTTGCTCCCTCATATGCATCGGTGGCTCAAAGGCAGGCCTCTTAGCACGAGTACCGGTTCTATCACTGGAGGCTATGTCATTGTACGAGGGGGGTTTCCCCCCCTCACCCGAGCTCATTGTTGGGTGTGCAGGGACCTCGTGAGGTGCTAGTCTGCAGAGCGGGGAGGTGGGTGGCAGGGCACTGGCGTCAGAGCGCGCATCAGACGATCACAGGGCGCTGGAACTTCAGTGCGCTAGGGTTTTTCACCTCTGGTTCATCACTCGAAATCAATGCATTCATGAAATGAATGCATGCTGTAATTGATTTTTAAAAGATAACCTTTTTAACTATTACCCAAAAAGCCAAGACGAGTACTCCTTGATTAAACTTCCTACAAAATACATTATTTATCGGAACACACCCTAAGGAACAATTCATGATGACTATAAGATGTTATCTTATAGTTTACCTCTAATACCATAGGCATAGCCACTGCAACTAACATGCGTCCATAGCCTCGACAATGATACCTTTTAATTTAGCTGCTTTTATCCCATCCACTAGTTAAAAATGCATAGCTTATAAACCTTTTGTTATAACTTAATTTCTTTACTTTCATAAAGAATGAGTTGGAAGCCACTGTCTTGACTTAATTAGAGAGTGACAACGTCATTCACAAATATCTATAGAAATGAAAAGGTCATCTCATGATGAGACCTCCTTTCCCTCAGTCATGTAACCGAGAGTCATTACCTTGGCTTGGTGACCAGATGATGGTAATTCCATAGCGTAAATACCCATGATCATGATAGGTCGGCTCGTAATGAGACCTCCTATCTTCTAACTAACCCCTTAAATGCCATTTTTTATATGAAAAATGTTGCACTATGATTAATGTTAATCTCATTAGAGATTACTTAATGGATGGGGAAGCAAACTTTACTTCCTAAGAGTATGGGATGACATTAAGAGGTTTGAGATAATAACAATAGAAGCCTCACTCATTTGTTCCTAAAGAGGGAACCAATTAAAACATAATTGCAGAAATTATATAAATATAGCATTTTGTACTTGATTTGTAATAGTCAAAAGGAAAAGTAATCAATGCAGCTAGGTTTTAATATGAAGGTAAAACTTGGAAAGTGTTCCACCATGGGTAGGGTGATTTTCTTCTTGAAAATTACCTTGCAAAATATTTCTTCAAACACAAAACTTTAGGATGATGAAAGCTCAAATGACTTAAACCAGAGTATCATTTATTTTGGGATTAATAAATCCTTATCCATTAGGATTAAAATTTGATAGTCATAATAGAATCAACATTTCATCTTTTAAAACCCCAAAACAAATGATTTTCACACCACAAATATTCATAATAAAAGAATATGAAATAAGCTAAGAAATTCAGCTTTAATCAAACAAATGTGAAAACAAAATGAAAGGAAAAGTAATCTAATCTAAGAAATGAAAAGAACAAAATTAAATCAAAACAAGCCTTATCAATATGACTCACATCTTATGTGAAAATGTAATGTGAAATATTTTTGTTGTACCATAAAATAGAAGGAATTTATATCGTAAAGGGGATAACTATATCAATTCATAAAATATAAATTGATCAATCAAATTGATTAATTGAATTGATTGTAGTGAAATCCTTTAAATGTATTTATTTCCTTCAGATGAAGAATTAGTATCAAAATTGCCATTTGCTGCATAAAATGTTAGGCTAATAAGGCCTTATTTATTATGGATTATGTACATGAAAAAATAAATGATGATTTATTAGAGTGTGATATCATGATTTTTCATTTTCAAAACAAGTTAAGTCCATTCAAGAAGTCAAGACTAAAATCAATTTCAATTTTCTATTGCTCATCTCCTTTACAACATTTCGATTTTTAAATTGTAGAGAAATGACAATATAAACATTGCAAAGTTTAGTTGCATGTATTGATAAATTATTTTAAGATACGACCTTTTAAAGGTAATGTTAAATGGAATATAATCAAAAGTTGAGATCCTTTTCATTAGTTTACTCAGATTATCCTTACTTGATAGTTTTGAAATAATGATCATGTATTGAAACGTTCTGCAATAAAGCTAAAAATAATAAGAAATTTAAAGATATGACTTGAAGGGAACCACTTAAACATGATAAACAAGGAAATAAGTAATGGAAAAAAAAAAAAAGACTTCCCTGAATGATGATTTTCCTTCGTCCTGAAAGTGACGCCTTGTTGCACTTATTCAAACTGACAAAGTGAAAGAAAGAAAATAAAATCTTTAACCTATTCCTAAATCTACTCTACACTATTATACTCTACATGAACTAAGTGAAATGGAATTTCCAATGTAACCATTGAAGTAACTCCAATCCTATAGAGACAAAGAAATTTCCAATTAGTAAGATGGATTGAAGTATTTCATAAATAAAAATAAATACATCATACTTACCTTTATCTTTATGTTCTTCATTTAGAAACAAAGTAAGTATATCCTTACCATTCTGTCGAAATTTTTTAATATATGAACCCTCCATCCAATATGCAATTTTGTCATGATACAAATCACAAAAGCACGGAATAATGTAACTAGATTTAGAAAACTTGCCAAAATTATGGGGACCTGACATAACCATCGTCCAAGACTGAAATGCCCCATTCTCTTGACAATTCTCCACCCGTTCACGAATTTCTTCGCATGGAGGATATGAAAAAACCACGTCATGCTTACCCCCTAGATTTTCAATTAGAAACAAAGTAAGCAAGACTTTACCATTACTATGAAGATTTTTTAGATATGAATTATGAAGCCAATCTTCAATCCTATCATCGAACTTAGAATCCAAATTATCACTTTGATGAGTCAGATCTACAATTGATAAACACATCGTACGAGGATTCATTATAGAAATCAAATTGTTGGTTTGAGCATTCCTTTTCATTAGATGAATTGGTTCCAAATGTGAAGTAGAATCATGAGAGTTTAATCTAATCAATGAATGAATATGAAGTATGGAATCTTCGATCTCCATAATGAATGCATTGTCTTTTTCAAAAATAAATTGTGTAGAATCATCTTGCGACATATCTTTTTCCCATGCGAGTGATGAAAGTGAAAGAACGTCAAATCCGAATTCATAAATGTTATGTTCGAAATTAATTTCACCAAATATTGACATATCGAAAAGATTAGATTGTGATGGAAAAGAGTACGATACCGTGGGTAAAATATCATGCACACCAGAATCTAAGAAGAGATCGGGATATACAGAGTAAAATGAATTAGAAATGAGCACATGAAAATATTCTCTTGAGCTATGATAATTAACAATGGTATTCTCAAGACATTCCTCTTCACTTGCCTTAATACTTTCACTCTGGTTTTGTAATATCCCCAAAAATAAATTATTATTAAAGGCTGAATGCACTTAGGAATTTATTTATGTTTTTGGAAAATTCGAATTTTGAAAATTATTTCCATATGGAAATTCCGAATTTGGAACTTAGTTAATTGTAATTTATTATTGTGACTGTTGGGAAAAGAATTGATTTGCCCAACCAACTCTTTTGACTATGACACTTGTAAGAGACAAATAATTTTTATATTAATTGCCGAGGGACAAATGGAACAACTAGGTTGAAATCAGCTCACCATGACTCCGTGAGTGGGGAGCAGGCTTGAACTACCTCAGGGATGAATTTTACAAGTGGAAAATCAGGAATTTGGCCATTGGCAACCCCTGAAAATCATGGATTTGTAAAGCTACGAAAATTACCAAGGGGAAAAGACCTAGGCACAAGATGATTTCGCATATATAAAATATGGGAGGAGTCATGATGTTGCCTAGTATGCTGGGGAAATGAATATCACTTGCTGTTATGAGCACTTTTTTCTGAGTGTGAGCAAGGATAATTTTCTAATCTGAAAGAGGACTATAGCGAAAGAGGAGCTTTGAAGTTCGCCCTCATGGATTCATGGTCAGGATAGGGGATGAATGGAGAAAGTGGATTGGTTGTTCTGTTCTATGGTTGGGTGGAACTTGGTTGTTCCATTTGTTGTCCTATCACCTTGTTCATATATGTAAATCTACCTATTCCTTGTTGAATTGTTTACTAGTTAATCACTGGTAGAATGAAGTGAACTATAGAATACACCTTTACAGATCAAATTTATTCATTATATAGAGCTAAGAAAGTTATTGTGTGTGTTAGTTGTTGATAAATGTGTGAAAATTTCCTATTCATGTGATGTACTCTCAAGACAACGATAGGAAAGTAAATATCAGTTTGATATGTGGTTGATTGTAGGAATATTTTGTTATAAGCAGGAATGTAGACTTAAGTATGAGTATGCATAAAGAATGATTACAAATTTTTTTACAAGTCGAATGACCGCAAGCATGGCGCTACAGGAAATGTCTATGTATGATTTTATAGGTTTGCGATAAATCTAACTAGAACAATATAATTACCATGATAATCATAATCTGTACCATATATATATATATATGCTTAAGGATATTTAAATTGTACAAATGCCAAACGAAATTCTGGAAATGGAAGCGCATAAAAGAGATAATTATATATACATGTATATACGTATAGATAATGTTGTATACTTATTTGCATAGAATTGTATAAAAACATCTAATGTATTCACACATAGAAGGTGTGATGTCCATTTAATGAGTTACATGAGATTCCAGTGTCCACTATTAAACAATCTATATAGAATATATAGAAAATTTTAGTCCTTTCGTATTATAGTAAACCAGAAGTATTTTTCCAATACATGTCATCATAACTGTTTAAATCAAAAAAAAAATCGTGGGTTTTTCCCTTATTCAAAACTGTTCAGATCTGTTCATTTTTCCCTGAAGGATGTAAATTACAAGTAACGAGGTTAACTATGAAAATCCTGGTACAAAATCTATTATGATAATAATGCCTTAACTTGGGACTCGGTACCGCTATGAACAGAGCTTGGAAAAACTTAGATTTAAACACCTACAGTCAGAACTCAAATACCTTTCTAGTGGGGTGGACTCGTGAATCCATTTGAGTAGAGTGAGTAAGCCCTGCAAAAGGGAAAGATCAATAATAGCAGTAAACAGAGTTGTGAAACAAATCAACGAAAATTTAGTGATGTTCAGGACGAATTCACGAAATTCAATCATTGCATATTTAATACACGAACAAACACTTAGCTTGAGGTTGGCACGGGTGCATTCCCATTGGTGTCACCCATCAATTTGTCCACAGGCCCGAAGGGGAGAAGTGCACCTAGAAATATCTAATGGGTACACTCGCAAATAAAATAGGGGTCCCATCATTAGATTATGGTAACCGAAAGAGTTAATCAAGCATTCCATAATGAAACTAAGGAAGAAAAAATCTTCTAAATATCTAATATTTTGATAATCAGAATGTTAAAGAGTTCACATAGTACAGGGCATGTCGAACAGAGGTGTTATTGCCTGATTCAGAATTGTAACGACCTCCTCGCTACGACAACAACTCTGAAGCAGGTGCAATTTTTTTTTTTTT
>ML788398.1:223807-266064 GCA_009831015.1 Picea engelmannii
CAAGGGTGCCACTCGCCTCGTTTGCTTCCGTTGCGCGACGTGCCCTTCAGGATGCACCACGTGCTCCAAGGGTGCCACTCGCTGACTTGTATTTCTTTGCGCGACGTGCCCTTCAGGATGCACCACGTGCTCCAAGGGTGCCAATCGCTGACTTGTATTTCTTTGCGCGACGTGCCCTTCAGGATGCACCACGTGCTCCAAGGGTGCCACTCGCTGGCTTGACGGATTGGTAGACTCTATAACCCCTGGAGTCAACACTCCGCCAGGTGAAATCATGGGAGACTAAGGGATCTAAGGAATAAGCCCCCCGCCTTATTGCGCGCCCCTTAGAATCATCATGAGTGACTGTCGCAGTCTGCCCTCACGACATCGTGGATCCTCTCGAACTAGGTAATCGTTAACCTACAGTTCAAGCCACGGCGAGAGTGCTAGTAGGCCGTGGCAGGGCTACTGTCCACACCTCTCCCTCAATCTCTCTGGAACTCGTGTGTGGCCCCTTTACTCCATATGTGAGTCTGGTCGGCAAGCTATCGTCAGCCTGCATCATCAACCATCATGTCAGATCATGTCAACAACATATCATAAAATCAATAGCATATCATCAAAACAAAACAATATCACCGTAAATGAAACAACCCAAATAGCCCACTCCCTGACTCAATCCGTAGTCCAAGGGAGTTCCACCGATGCCTCTGCATCCTCAGGGTCCGAAACCCTGCACACTCAATGAAACTGAGTCAACAGCACCTGTCTACATCAAGGTAGTAAAAACATCCTGTCATATAACTTAACGCATCATAATGAAGGAAAAAGTTTTATCATCATAAAAATCCAGATCACTTGCGAGCAAGTGTCCTCAAAGAATAAGTTTGGTAAGTGCGCCAGAGCGGGATGTTACAAGAATTTGCAATAGGGTCACGGAACACTGGTAACATAACTGTTAAATTTACAAATTGATGATGAATAAAACACAAAACAAGAACTCGAGTGTAAAACAAAACCCAAATTACATTTTTGAACCGACTAACTTATCGTGATAATTAAGTAACCTTTTTCTTATGCGGAGGAAGTACAAATAAACACTGTAACCACAGTCCAGAAGCAAAGAATTTTAGGAAAAATTTCTATACACGGAAAATATACTCGGGGAAGAAATTTATTTAAACCAAGTGAGGTCTTACGACTTTGACCCTTCCTGTATAAATTATGCGATAAATAACTAAGATGGTTACTATAGTCAGGATACTATATACACATACTATAGCAAGGAAGAATCCTGTTACAAACCACAGGGGATTGTTCCTTTATAACTTTATGACGTGGATTTACAAAGAATTGAGTTCCAGTAAGTCCAGGGAGGCACTGCCATAGCCTAAGAATTGAGGGTTTGGTTATTCATACTATCCTCACCTCTTTGTGAAGGTAAGAGTTATACAAAACATTTTACACAGAAAATAATGATAAACATACAGTACACCACAAGAGGGTTTAAGGAACACTATAGAGAACCGCACAAGATTTTAACCACGAAATAATCAGAGATAGGTAAGCCGCACACATTTGAGGCGAGTCTGTTCATGTCATAACTTATGGAAAACCAACCCTAATTTTTTTACCCTCAACAGGAAAAAGGAAGTGTAATGTACCCCAAAAATTATCACTTTAAAAAAAAAATTGAACCAAGGTCATTAGAATTATTCAATCGCTTTGAATACATTTCAAACACTTCTTAACCATAATAATAGGGTGATTTTTATTACTCCTTTTATCTTCCATCATTTACACATACCATTTCCTGGGTCAATTGTAGAAGGAGAAGGAAGCCTCTATTACAATCCTATTCTCAAAGGAAGGTGGCAAGTAGCTTAGTTCCTTAGACAAATACACATATGTATTTACCAAAGCATTTTCATTTTGAATGCGCAAAACATAAGCATACTATGGTAACATAAAGATGCAATTACAACGACCCTAGGCCGAATGTATTGACTAAAACTATAGGTCATGTGTGAAGGTTTTCAATTAATCGAGTTAATAGTATTACAACACCAAAATGTAAGTGTTAAAGCCTTGTAAGAATTGTAATCAAGAGTTGGTGTGACTGCTCGTTTTCTTGTCATTTTAACCTTCGCACTAGAACTAACCCTGCCAACAATTGGTTAACGGATCCGACTGTAGGAGAAAAAACCTAACTATACTGAAACAAAGACTAAACTGTGAACCTAACAAGATGACATTGTATTCGCCATAAATTTGATGCGAGGTAGGAAGAGATACGACTGTCATAGTTTAATTCCACCTTGCCTGAGTAATTTATGCCATTATGTAACGTACGCCCTTGGGATCATCGTTCGTCTGCTGTATCCATTGTAATACCACCACCTCACTCTAGTCACATAGCCGAGGTACAACTTGTCATTAACGCCATTGATCAAATCGACGGGGTTTCCTACGACTATTGTTTCAATCTTTGCCTAAGGATTCTGTGAGGTTCAGAGAAAAACTGTGCGTTAATCTCTGCAACTTTCTTTGTGCGTAACCCTGGTGACGAGGAGGTTGTCTGTTCCGTGCAGGCCAGGAAAGGTGTTAAGCGTCGGTTTGAACCCTCCTTCATCGGGTAAGATCTTCAAAACAAAAACTATGCTTGGACTACGATGTGTTAAGTTCTCTGTCATGTCTCATAATTATTTTGTGAGGGTTCTTCGTCAAGGCCAGGATTCAATCCTCATTGTTTAAAACTCACCCTTCTCAATGGTTGAATTCTACTATGTTTATCTGTAGTTATGGGTCACATTTCCTTTATTTACACTGTTGGTTCGCGTTAAGTCCTTCTGTTATCGACTTATGAACTCACCGTAGAGAGTCTGGCATTCTCGGGTTGCCAACCGTAATACATCCATGTAGTTTGAGGTAAGGTTTTCTTTATCATTGCACAGGATTTTGGATTCAATAAAAAATTACCCTAATCGTGGCTGTACGCGCCTAAGCATACAGCGAAGGTTTCCACTGTGCGATATTATTATTTCAAAACCTTAATAAATTTCTAGAATATTTAACCATACACTTCATTCAGAAATCCGGTAGTTAAATACATAAATTTGCCTTGTTTTGTAAGAAAGAAACGAACATGGGTTTTAGGTACCCCGAACCCTATTGATATCTCGTTATCTTTTTATCGTCGACCTGTAGCTTACATTTTCTTACAGTTATAAGGGTAAAATCTCATGGCATCATTCGTGATCCGAATTCATATAAATTTTGTGGAGCACATTTTTACTCTGTGTATTCTTGATAATTTTAATTTCAAATGCTTCTTTTATTTCCTTCTGACATTTATGGTTTAAGGATTGATTATTGTGATCTAATGATGGGACCCCTGAGGGTACCCATCAGGTCAACCTTGGCCCACTTCTCCCATCCGGCCTGTGGATGATTCCTTCGATGGTGCAGAGGGGAACAAGCCCAAAATCGCAAGCTAAGTGAAGTTATATCTTACCTTTGCAATATCTCTTTGGTATAGAATTTATCCTGGTAGTTATTCTACATTCAGTATTTGAAATTCTGTTTACTTCCAACTAAATACTAATTATATTTTCTTTGGTATCCTTACAGTATTTGCACCCATTTGAAGTCTTCGAATTCTAGGATATCGTCTTGTGCAAAAGGTACCCGGGTTCCATTTCACAACACTCTAAAAAAATATATTATCTCAGGTTTTGTCGAATGAAACAGTTCTGTTCTAGAATACAATTATCGTGGAATTTATATCAGACTCCTGTAACAACTGGTTAATTGTATATTAATGAAAATACATAGGGGAAACCCATACTAAAATAAGATTTCACTATTTGATATTTATAAACACAGTATTGCGTAGAGTCGAAGACACATTTGAATGTTTGTCCGTCTCTGGAACATGTAATAAGTTTAGGTATTTGAGTTACAATACTTTTACTCCTACTCTCTTGTAATGAAACATGACTATAGCTATTTTCTCCAAGCCTGTGGATATACAGATCTTCTATTCTTCTTATTAATAGAATGTATAGATGTCCTTTTAGCCATACGAATACCGTGGTTAACTCTAAACAATCTTTGCACTATGAATTTGTATAATTTAAAACGAGAAACTTCCTTTATGGTTGTCATTTGCATAGTCTTAAGAATGGAATATTTGCTTGAGTTTCTCATGTGTACAAGCCTTGAAAATCTTCTTTTATGAATACATTAGATGTTGAGTAGTTTCAAGATCTTGTACAAGCAGCTTATATACCTATATATATTTATATATATATATATACCTATTATGTATATTCATACTAAGTCTCGTTTGGGCAATTGTATTGTTTGGTACTCTTGACTAATTAATACAACTCTGTGTATTTATCTACAACAATATAGGCATATATTTATATTTTAAATCCCAAGTTCACTTCCAGAACTTCATTTAGCATTTGTATAGTCTAACTATTATCCCTTCAATTGATTACCTATACGTGTATAATCCCATGTCTGTGAGGTTAGAAGTAATATAATACTGATTCCATTTAACTTAGATTGCATCTTCCAATATATTTGCATAATTCAGTTCCATATACAGCTAAGATACCCAAAAAGTTTACTCAATGCATACAATTAAACTGTAAGGGTTTAATCTACAATTTATTCCATTCCACCAGTAATTTAATCACAGAACAAATCATTCAGAATTAAACAAATGTATTCTATCAACCATTAATTCAAAATAACATTTGATCAGAGAAAGAGTAGATGGACATATCTGAGTGAGTTGTTGAACAAAAAATGGAACAACCAAGTTCTTCCCAACCTTAGAACAGAACAACCAATGTACTTGCTCTGTTCACCCCCTAGCCTGACCATGAATTCATGAGGGAGAATTCCAAAAATCCTTCTTAGCTATAGTCCTTTAGTTTTCAAAAACTTCACTTTGCCTCACACTCAGAAAACAGTTGTCATAACAACAAGTGATCTTATTTTCCCCAGCATACTAGGCAGCATCCCGCCTCCTTCCATATGCTATATATGCCAAAAGCATTTGTGTCTAGGTCTTCTCCCCTTGGCAATTTTCACATATTTACAAATCTTTGATTTTTAGGAGCTGCCAATGGCCAAATTCCCGATTTGTCACTTGTAACATTTAACCTTGAGGTAGTTCCAACATCTTCCCCACTCATGGAGTCATGGTTAGTTGATTTCAACCTGACTGTTCCATTTGTTTATCAGCAATAAATATAAAAATATTTGTTTTCTTACAAGTGTCATAGTCAAAGAGTTGGTTGGGAAAATGAAATATTTTCCCAACAGTCACAAAAATAAATTACAATTAACTAAATTCAAAATTTGGAATTGCCATAAATGGCAGTAATTTTACAATTTCGAATTTACCAAAAACAAAAATAAATTCCTAAGTATTTTCAGACTTAATAATAATTTATTTTGGGGATGTTACAGGAAGTCACCTATACAAGCTTCGGACCAGTAACAAATGAAAATCTCGTTGGTGGGTTGTCACACTTGCGGTATCTTAAACTACTACGAACTAGGAATATATTGCACACATAGCATGGAGGGAATACTTCCGAGTTTAGTTGCAGAGACAGTCACAACTACTATTAACCCTTTTCTGAAAACTATCACTACGTTACAGGTAACTTGAGCATTAAAGTCTGTTGTGGACTTACCAGGCGGTCGTGTAGCCTTTTCCTGCTTTACGACGAGTAAGGATCTCCATGTCGTCGATCTTCCTCATCGTAGAGAGTAACATGGTTAGCACTCGGGTGTCACATAGAAGACACATAGACAAATGAGAATGGAACCATATTCCTAGAAACCCTTCACTGCGCAGAGTAATATCGAGAGTTACGAAGACTGTACCTGTCTATGTGACATGATGGAGGTGACACGTTTGTATTGGACACGGGGCCTAGTGACAGTCTCGAAGATTACTCTTGCAGGTAGCCATTAATAGGATCAGACAAAGGTTTTAATAAACCTCTGACAAACCCCTCATCGACTTTTATACCAAATTTATTATAGAGAGAGAGGACAGTTAAGTTAAGGCACAACTAAAGTCTGACCCTTTGGTTTGATCGCCTTACTGAGCTTGGAATGAATAACAGTTATTGTTGGACATAGTTACGATGCCAACTGTAACCATGTTTTAGTTATTGTGGTGATAGAGGTTGGGATGTAACCACAGACAGTTCGTCACCAAGTCTCTTACTTAATTAGTTAGCATAAAACCACCTTTACTTTAAGTCTGCGATGTATGCATTGAAATCAAATTCGTCTAGACCCTAATTTTAAGTATGCAATCTATGCTTTAAAATCAAATTCGTATAGACCCTTTATGATATGAGCAATGTCTATGCATAAGGATTATTGTAATTCGAGTGGGGTTTTATTTTGTACTCTAACGTGAACATTTATGCATAGAAATGGGTATAATGCTAAGGGTCCTATATATATTATAAACGTTAATACATATATGGAAAGGATTATAATACTAGTGGGATTTAATGTATATAAATTTCAATGTCTAGAGTGTGGAGATAATATAACATTAGTGGGGTTTTACTAAACTTTATACTTATATTAGATATGTTAGTAATTTGAGAGGCTAGGGTATAGTGAAGTTACTCTTGACCTTTATGTATAGGATTACTGTGCAATATGAAATAACTCAGAAATAAAATATGTTATAATGGCAGTTAGTTATATCAATAAATGGAAACATAAACCTTGCGAAGGTTAATAGTGATGACAATTACCTACTTATAATAACTGTATGTCTTTCGAGATAAGTTGTTCGAAGAGAAAAGAGATTTAATGTCCCTAAGAAAAAAACAATATTTGGTAAATTTGGGGAACATTACATATGGTATTAAAGAAAAGGTTACAATACTTGGACCTTAAACCAGGCAAAAAATGTTTGCTTAGCACATGCTTTCTGTTTAATGAAAAAACTAACAAAACATTTACTGTTACAAACCGAAAAACGTTATTTATGTTGTGATAATAGAAGCACAGAATGAAGAGGAGGTCAGTCTTGAGGAGAATCCTGAGCAAGGACCTACTAGAGAGCCTGGACAAAACAGTGAAGGGAGTTCCACCACCCAGGTTCTAGAAACCATGAAAAACGTCATTGTGGAACTGCAAGTTTTCAAGGTGTTAGCACTCTGTAAATTTTGTTCGGCTGAATAGACAAATGACATAGGTAACTATTTCAACCAGCTTTAGAGATGAGTCACTAGCCTGCTCAACTCAGAGAGGGATCTCTCGTGTCACTTGATGTTTCTTTGGTAATTGGTGGCTAGATTTGGTTTGTTTTGGGGTTTTTAAATAAAGTTGCTGGCAAGGAAGGGGAGGAACACTCATGGCTATGGAGTCCAAATTCTGAAAGTGAATGAAAACAATGCATCGACTGATAGAACTCTCCAGAGAACAAAGGCTAAATGAGGCGATGAATCTAAGTTATTCTTAAATTTAAATAGAGTGTAGGAAGATAAAGAAAACAAATAACTGCATCAGATCATTCCTGAAATGAATTTTGAATAAGTTAAGAAGACAATCACACAGTTTAAATTGCTTAAGCCAAGAGCATCACAAGATGGATTCTGGGCCTTTAACTCTCCAATTTAAGCAGAATAAAATGTAAATGAAGTAATAGGTCATAGGAAATACATATGATGAAAGGAAACAAAACTCATATCACCACCCATTAGAATCTTTTCATAGAGACTTCAAAATCTCTTGCATTTATATTCAATTCAGATTCAGAAAATTTACAAATAGAGTTTGATACAACCAAAAGGTGCTCTTGCACTTCTGCCAACATTAATTCATTCAAGTAACCCAGTATTGATACAACTTGATCAAAATAACTGAAACTGATGTGTTTCAGCTTCCAAAACAGTTTCGACTGACAATTTTGGTATACGGAACGATTAACAATGATTGACAAAATAAAGCGCTTCCAAAATTATGGGAAATTTCTCTGTCTGTTTGGTTTCTTTCATGCCATTTGTATCGCTCTGGTCTTCTATCGGATCTGCAAATCTGATGACATTTGGGGATTACTAACTGGCTCCAATGATATTGCACTTTGTCTTACCCAGCCGCACGATTTCCTTCCATTGTGAATCAGAGGGGATTCTGCAATCCATCATCTCTTTAATCAAAATCTCTAAGTCAATGCACGTGGCATAGGACATAGTCGACATGCCAAATTTCACTATTTTGAACTTATTCAAAATTTCGAAGTCTGTAGCCAAATATTCCACCAGACTTGGGCTTTTCAGGCTTTCTTCTATAGCTTCAAATTTAGAATGGTTCATTCTGCATTGCATGAGGAGAGTATTGTAATCTTCCTAATTGTATAATGAACCTCTGCCATTCCAAAATGATGGGAGGCCTTTGATAAACAATTGTTCAAATGCATCTTTAAATTCCTGTATGTTGTGCTCCATTTGCATAGATTTGTTTTGGACCGATCTGAGCAAGTTATGCTTGGTGATGATTTTCCTAGCTGAAATGATCAATGCAGTCCTGTCTTTTATCCCGATAGTTTGAAGATCGACAGTTGGCACAGAATTTAGCAAGTCAATATCATTTTGGGCCCATTCCAAGGGATTCTTGGTTAACACTTCATTAACAACAACACACCTGCTCCGAGTTGTAGCAGCCACACTTTTTTTGTCATTTATAAAATTTAGGTAAACCCTGAATTTAGCAGCTTCTGCAACAATACCATCCCATATGACATGTTTGGCTCCTTGCAATAATGTTTTTCCCTTTAGCTTGGTTTTCATTTTTCTCACTCTCTCTTGCAAATCTTGATTATCTCTCTGAAGTTGAGCCATATTCTCATGCTTCACCTTCATATCTTGTTTCAACTTTTCTATAACTTCGTTGAGACCTTTGATCTCCCCCATTTTGATGCTAACCTGGGACATAGCTTGGACCAACTCTTCAGTGCTAGATCCAGCCTCTGTATTAGTAGGTACAATGAAAGCCACATCCGATGTTGTTTCTTGTGCTTGTGACCAATTTTCTTTCTCTTTTGCAACTACAACACTTTAGATTTGTAATTGAGTGCCTCTTGTCTAAATGTCTCTTTATCTTGTTCCAAAGCAGTGAATTCTGTTATTTTTGGATGGTCTGTAGGTGACATATCCCGCCTTTTCTTTAAGCTTTGGATCATCTTATCCTTTTCGTCCAGAGAAGATTTCACCCCTTAAGGACCTTCAGACTTTAGCCTTTTGACATGTGTCATCCATGCTTTGCTGGATGCCTTTTCCTGTTTCAATTGTCCATCTAGTTTGAGTGCATGTGTTGTCAATCTTGCGACCCTCAGACCCAAACTCAGATAATCAG
Source organism: Picea engelmannii (assembly GCA_009831015.1). Classification (NCBI taxonomy): domain Eukaryota; kingdom Viridiplantae; phylum Streptophyta; class Pinopsida; order Pinales; family Pinaceae; genus Picea; species Picea engelmannii. Next base: position 233,204 of record ML788398.1, read on the forward strand.
AATATAGCATATCGCTGACATTTCTATGGAACTTTACTTTGTCAGGGGCACCAATATTTTCATAGTGCAATATTTTCACAACCACTTTCTTTATGTTAGAGTCTGATCAGTCAGTCTATGTCATTTTTGACAAATTCATTATTGAAAATATGCATCAACAGTTGGTGAATTTCAATTCAGTAATACATTTCATATATTACACCCATTTGCTGAGGGTATTCCTGGAATCTAACAAAACTGAATTTCTTGAGACTGCATTCATTTCAACTGAATGTAAAAGGATCACCATGCTTATCTTCATCAATAAGATTATGCCCAGGGTGTACAGTCTTATCATTCGGTTCGGACTTGCCAAGGGCCCTGGAAGAAATGAAAAGTTGTTTACAACCAAATCCAGAGAGTAGGATAGGTGACTGGATGTTGTTCATACAGTCCACGGAGATTTGGGTATAGGGCTACTAGGAAGGACCTCATCTTTTACCAGTGTTTTTAACCCCCAGAATCTTTGCTTTGGAGTTCATAATATAGAGGATCATCTCAGAAAATGAGCAATTTTTGAAAGCACACAAGGCTTCTAATATAAAATTTCCTTTCATAGTAGGTCCCTTTGTGGTGAAGAACAAGTCCTGTTTGCCTCAGATTCAATCCAAACTCAGTGAATTTGGGTTCACACAGTTGCAAGGAAGAAAATATGACCCGCACGAGATCATATCAAAGAGGAAATTGGCAAACAAATAAGGTCCCTATGAACATGAGCATGTCAAATGATTCGATAAGTTGGCCAATCTAGAAACTTGTGTAGATATGGAGGTCACTATGCAACATGATATAACAAAACAAATGGAACCAGCTTCCCAGCAGAGCCCAACATAGAAACCTTCTCCTAGATTGATTGTCAAAGCTCCTAAAATGAGCATCTACAATAACAGGAGCAGTTTAGAGGCCCTGGGCGCTAGTAGCCAACACGATATTATCAAGAAAATGAAAATCACATCATCCTCTCAAATAGTCGACCTGGAAGAAGAAGAACCCAAGGAGAAAACATGCATGGAAATAATAGAAGGTGTAACCAAGAACGAAGAAGCAGGTACGGAAAACATGACACAAACTGAAAGCAACACAAAGGTTTTTAGCAACAGGAAACACATATTTATCCATACACCTGGGGCAGTTTATCAGTCCAAGGAAGATTTAATGAACCAGTATGATGTGAAGGGAAGCATGGCCAAAAGTGAAATAAGAGACCTTTTGCCTGAAGTGGAAAAGACTTCCCAGTTTAAAGCTTCCTTGCTGTCAGTCAGGGATGTGGAAAAGAAAACATTTAACATAGCAGTGGATGATGATGATAAGGTATCTGAGATCAAAATGCACTATGAAAATATTGGTTCCCCTGACAAAGTAAAGTTCCACATAAATGTCAGTGATATGCTATATTCTGATTATCTGAGTTTGGGTCTGAGGGTTGCAAGATTGACAACACATGCACTCAAACTAGATGAACAATTGAAACAGGAAAAGGCATCCATCAAATCCTAGATGACACAGGTCAAAAGGCTAGAGTCTGAAGGTCCTCAATGGGGTGAAAGCTTCTCTGGAGGAAAAGGATAAGATGATCCAAAGCTTAAAGAAAAGGCTGAAGATATCACCTACAAACCATCCATAAACAACATAACTGACTGCTTTGGAAAAAGAGAAATAGACATTCAGACAAGAGGCACTCAATTACAAAGCTAAAGTGTTGCAGTGGGAAAAGAGAAAGAAAATTGGTCACAAGCACAGGCAACAACATCAGATGTGGTTGTCATTGTACCTACTAATATAGAGGTTGGATCTAGCATTGAAGGGTTGGTCCAAGCTATGTCCCAGGTAAGCATTAAAACGGGGGAGATCAAAGGTCTCAACAAATTTATAGAAAAGTTGAAAAAAGAGATGAAGGTGAAGGATGAGAAGATGGCTCAAATTCACAGAGATAATCAAGATTTGCAAGAGAGAGTGAGAAAAATGAAAACCATGCTAAAGGGAAAAACATTATTGCAAGGAGCCAAACATGTCATATGGGATGTTATTGCGGCAAACGTTTCTAATTTCAGGGTTTACCTAAATTTTATAAATGATAAAGACAATGTGGTTGCTACATCTCGGAGAAGTTGTGTTGTTATTAATGAAGTGTTAGCCAAGAATCCCTCTGAATGGGCCCAAAATGCTATTGACTTGCTAAATTTTGTGCCAACTACCGATCTTTAAACTATTGGGGTAAAAGACAGGACTGCATTAATCATTTCAACTAGGAAAATCATCACCAAGCATAACCTGCTCATATCCATCCAAAACAAAGTTATTCAAACGGAGCACAATATACAGGAATTTAAAGATGCATTTGAAAAATTGTTTATCAAAGGTCTTCCATCGTTTTGGAATGGCAGCGGTTCATTATACAATCAGGAAGATTACAATACTCTCATCGTGCAATGCAGAATGGACCATTCTAAATTTGAAACTATGGAAGAAAGCCTAAAAGGCCCAAGTCTGGTAGAATATTTGGCTACAGATTTCAAAATTTTGAATAAATTCAAAATAGTGAAAGTCGGCATGTCGACTATTTCCTATGCCACGTTCATTGACTTGGAGATTTTGATTAAAGAGATGATGGATTGTGAAATCCCCTCTGATTCGCAATGGAAGGAAATCGTGTGGTTGGGTAAGACAAAGTGCAATGTCGTTGGAGCTAGTCAATGATCCCCAAATGTCATCAGATTTGCGGATCCGACAGAAGACTAGAGTGAGACAGATGGTGTGAAAGAAACCAAACAGAGAGAGAAATTTCCCATAATTTTGGAAGCGTTTTATTTTGTCAATCATTGTAAATTGTTTCGTATACCGAAATTGTCATTAGAAACTATTTTGGAAGCTGAAACACTTCAGTTTTAGTTATTTTGATCAAGTTGTATAAGTACTGGGTTACTTGAATGAATTGATGTTGGCATAAGTGCAAGAGCACCTTTTGGTTGTATCAAACTCTATTTGTAAATTTTCTGAATCTGAATTGAATATAAATGCAGGAGATTTTGAAGTCTCTATGAAAAAATTCTAACAGGTGGTGATATGAGTTTTGTTTCCTTTCATCATATGTATTTATTGTGACCTGTTACTTCATTTACATTTTCTTCCGTTTAAATTGGAGAGTTAAAGGCCCATAATTCATCTTCTGATGCTCTTGGCTTAAGCAATTTAAACTGTGTGATTGTCTTCTTAACTTATTCAGAATTCATTTAAGTAATGATCTGATGCAGTTATTTGTTTTCTTTATCTTCCTACACTCTATTTAAATTTAAGAATAACTCAAATTCATCGCCTCATTTAGCCTTTGTCCTTTGGAGAATTCTATCAGTCGATGCATTATTTTCATTCACTTTCAGAATTTTGACTCCATAGCCCGGAGTGTTCCTCCCCTTCCTTGCCAACAACTTTATTTAAAAACCCCAAAACAAACCAAATCTAGCCACCAATTCCCAAAAAAACATCAAGTGACATGAGAGAGCCCTCTCTAATTTGAGCAGGTTGGTGCCTCAGCTCTAAAGCTGGTTGAAATAGTTACCTCTGTCGTTTGTCTATTCAACCAGACAAAATTTACAAAGTGCTAACACAAGGCAGACAATGAGAAAATGAAAAAGACACAACAAGAAAATTAGGAAATAAATGAAGTATTGTCGCGAAGCATAGTAACAAAGAAGATCCCAAAAGACAATAACCAAGAAGAAGAGGTCAGTAAAAGGGCCTCGAAGAATTTTTGTCCTGAAGAAGAAAAAGGGGACAGATCTTCCAAAGGTACACCATCAACAGAAGATAAAACAACCACAAAAAGAAAGAGGAAACAAGTGGACCATCTGGAGGGAGATTTTAAGAAAATCAAACCGTCCACCTTTGACGGGGAATCCAAGACATGGGAGGACGCTGAAGCATGATTACTAGACACAAAAAATTATTTCCAGATCTACAATTATTCCAGCGACATGAACTTGGCCACAATGGCCATCTATAACTTGAAAGGAAAAACAAGTATATGGTGGTAGGACATGAAGTTGGCCAAGGGCCTAAAGGAAAAACAAATGGAGTGGTCATATTTCAAGAAATAATTTAAGAAATAGTATGTGTTTGAAAGTTACTATGAAAGAAAGACCAAAGAGTTTTATGAGCTACGACTCGGTCAAATCACTATGGATGACCTAAGAAACAAATTCCTAGAATTATTAAGGTGTGTGCCTTATATCCGGGAAGACAAAGTAAAAATCCAGCGGTTCCTAAGATTCTTACCACAGTCCTACAAGGACAGGATCGAATTCGACAACCCCAAGACCTTAAGTGAAGTTTTCAGGAAGGCTCGAATGTGTTACGACCAATGCAAACATGGGTCTGAATTTCCCAAGGCTTGGAAAGACAAGAAACGAGACAGAATGAACCAACGGAAGAAGGGATATCAACCAGCCCCTTTTCATAATGCAACAAAGAGCTTCCCAAGGAAAGATATTCATTCCAACAACCAGAACACCCAAGGAGGAGGTAAACTAGTTAATTTGGGAACCAAGAAGTTTGGGGACAGCCCCAGAAAACCATTAAAATGTTGTGAATGTGGAGAACCTCACTTAGGGAGGAACTGTCCACGTCTAACTTCTGCAGTAAGGACCACAGTTCACAACCTGCAAGAGGCCTATATAGTGGGAGATGTGGGAGAAGCATACACAAGATCAATGCAGTCGTGGATGGCTGACATGCTGACCACTAGTCCACCTTAGTGGAAGTAGAAGGTAAATTTAACAATAATCATGTTTATGTATTAATTGATCCATGAGCTACCTTGGGTTATGTTTCCCCTGGTGTAGTGGATTGAAATAAACTTAAGAAAATATGACATGCAAAATCTTGGCTAGTACAACTAGCAACAGGAACAAAAATAAAAGTAATCGATTTCATTTCTAACTGTGAGTTCAATTTAGGTGGTCAAAACACAAAGATAAATCTGAATATTCTACCGTTAGGGTCTTATGATATAATTATTGGAATGGACTGGTTATAGAGGAATAAAGAAGTTTTGGATTGTTATGAAAAATCACTCACTTACAAAGACAAAAACAATACTGTTAGGACAGTACAAGGCATACGAAAACCAGTCTCAATTAGGTAGATTTCAGCAATGCAATTTAAGAAGTGCATGAGAAAAGGTTTTTTAAATTTATGCTATCCAAGTGACAAGTCTGTTGGAAAAAGAAAATAAACCTAGCCTAGAATATTTTGTCGTCTTACATGATTTTAGAGATGTGTTTGTTGACAAAATCCCTGAACTGCCCCCAAGAAGAGATATAGACTTCTCTATCGATCTGCTCCATGGTTCATTCCATATATCTAAGGTGCCCTACCGAATGAGTTCACCCAAATTAACAGAGTTAAAGATTCAACTACAAGAACTGTTGGACAATGAATACATCAAGCCAAGTGTCTCGCCATGGGGATTACCAGTCCTTTTTGTTAAAAAGAAAGACAGAACTCTAAGATTATGCATTGATTACAGATAACTAAACAAAATGATTGTTAAGAACAAATACCCCCTACCTAGAATCAATGATATGTTTGATCAAGTGGGTGGGGAAAAGTTTTTTTCTAAGTTGGATTTAAGATCCGGTTACCACCAGGTTAGAATAAAGGATGAAGACATAAGCAAAACAACGTTCAGGATGAGATATGGACATTATGAGTTTGTTGTTATACTATTTTGTCTCACTAACGCACCAACAACATTTATGTGTTTAATGAATAGCATTTTCAGTCAGTACTTGGATAAGTTTGTTTTGGTATTTATTGACGATATCCTAGTGCATTCGAAAACAAAAGAAGAACACGAAGAACATCTAAGGATAGTATTGCAAACTTTAAGAAAAAACCAACTGTATGCAAAATTTGACAAATGTGACTTTTATCAAAAGAAAATACAATACCTAGGACATGTGATATCTAAAGAAGGTATTGGAGTCGACCTCGAGAAGATAAGAGCCATCATGGAATGGCCTATCCCTAAGGATGTAGCGGATATCCAGTCATTCATGAGAATCACCAGGTATTACTGCAGATTTATAGAAGGATTATCTAAGATTGCATACCCTATAACATCCCTACAGAAAAAGGGAACCAAATTTTGTTGGTCACATGAATGTCACAACAATTTTAATAAGTTAAAAGAATTGTTAACAACTGCACCAATTCTAAGAGTGGAAGACCTGGATAAAGACTTCACAGTTTGCATGGATGCGAGCAAAGAAGGTTTGGGAGGTGTCCTAACTCAAGAAGGGCATGTTATTTGTTAGGAGTCCTGAAAACTAAAAGAGCACGAATGAAACTACGTCACTCACGGCTTGGAATTAACAGTTGTCATCCATGCATTAAAAATGTGGCGACACTATATAATGGGCAGAAAATTTGTGTTGCTAACTGATAACAGTGGTGTGAAATTCTTGTTTAGTCAACCAGACCTTAACACAAGGCAAGCAAGATGGTTGGCCTTCTTGAGCGAATTTGATTTTGAGGTAAGACACATCAAGGGTAAGGAAAACAAAGTGGCAGATGCTTTAAGTAGAAGAATTCATGGGTTGTTTGAGATAAACATTAGCAGGGACGAAAGCGACATTGAGAAAATGATCAAGGCTGCAAGTAATAATGATGAAAAATACATTAAAACAGTGGCAGAGTTACAAAATAATGCAGAAAATTTAGACAGAACAAATCTAAGTTTGGACAGAAATGGTCTACTAAGATTCAAAAACAGATTATACATACCAGATTATGTTGAATTAAAGCTAATAGTTTTGGACAAAGTACACAAGAAACCATATTTTGGCCATCCTAGATACCAGAAAATGGTAACAACACTAAGGAAGTTATTTTATTGGCCTAATATGAAAGGAGAGACAACATAATACTTGTCTAAGTGCCAATATTGTCAACATGTGAAGTTTGAACACCATCATCTAGCCAACATGTTGCATCCTCTACCTGTGCCAGAATGGAAATGGGAGACTATATCACTGGATTTTATCACAGGTTTACCTAGAACTCAAAAAAAAAATGATTCAATTATGGTAGTAATTGATAAGCTTAGCAAGTCTGCACATTTCATTCCTGTAAAATCTACTTATAAATCTATTAACATCGCTGAAATATTCATGAAGAACATTTTTGGATTGCATGGTATTCCTAAAATGGTGATTTCGGATAGAGACGTAAAATTTACATCTATGTTTTGGAAATAATTGTTTGCACGTTTGAATACTAACTTGAATTTCAGCACAAGCTACCATCCACAAACGGATGGGTAGACTAAACGAACTAATTAAATCGTGGAAAATATGCTACGAATGTATGTAAGGACGAAACCAAGCAAGTGGGAAGACTACCTACACCTAGTGGAATTTGTATACAATAATGGTTACCAGACATTGGCTAAGATGAACCCCTTCAAAGTATTGTATGAAAGAAACTGTACAACTCCGATTAGCTGGAATAACCCAGTTGACAGATTCATGGTGGGACCATAAATGCTCCAAGAAATAGAGAATACGGTAAGAAAAGTACAACATAATTTAAAAGAGGCATAGGACACATAGAAAAGTTACGTGGATCTGAAAAGAATACACCAAGAATTTCAAGTTGGAGACCACGTGTATTTAAAATTCAAAGCAATAAGAAGTTCATTAAAGCTAGGAAACTGTTTCAATTTGGTGCCTAGGTTTTGTGGCCCTTTCAAGATCTTAGCTTGAATTGGACCTGTGGCATACCAATTGGCACTTCCCGCAAATCTAAAAATTCATAATGTATAATGGCAGAAGTGTCCTCAGACACACACTTTTATTAAATAGGAAAAAAAATTACATAGGAGAATTTGCAAGAGTTTACACCCGAACACCTCAACACTCTTGCAATGAGCTATATATAAGATAAATGTCATAACTGAATCTAGTTAAGGATCACTTGTTAAATAAACAAGTGTCCATTCACAATAAATGATATCTTAACAATCTTCTAACTATACTCCTAATTTAGAGCCTAAGATACGACACCTTTCTAGAGTGATATCTTTCACAACGATACTCTATTTCTAAATGTCTCCATTTATTAATCAAATATTCTAGATTGTTAATTTATTATTCTAAATTAATAATTATTTTATCAAAGTATTTTAAACTGTGATATTTGTATTTTGGATTATCTAACATTCCCCCCTATGATCCAAAGATACATTACAAAAAATACCAAGTTCATCCCTGAACTTAGTAAATTTTATTCTGCCAAGAGGTTTCGTGAAAATGTCGGAGATCTGATCTTCTGAAGGACAATAAATTGGCTTGATGACATCCTTTGCAATGAGTGATCTGATATGATGATACTTGGTGTCCACATTCTTTGTCTTTGAATGAAAAACTAGATTCTTGGCAAGCTTAATGGTTGACTGACTGTCAATGAATAATGATGTAGCTTATGTTTGAGAAAATGCCCAAGTCCTACAAAACTCTGCATAACCAAACAATTTCACATGTTGCTTCCAATGCTGAGATGTATTATGCTTTTGCTATATAAGTGGAAATTGTAGCTTATTTCTTACAACTCCAAGACATTGTTGCTGAACCCATGTTCATTAAATAACCTGATGTTGATGCTCGATCATCAATACTTCTGGCAAAGTCGGCATCTGAAAATCCACCAAGTACAAAATTTTTAGTCTTTTTGTAAAGAAGACCAAAATCTTTTGTTCCTTGAATATATTGAAGAACTCTTTTGGCTGCATTCCAATGGTTGTCCCGTGGTTGCTGCATAAATCATGAAAGAATATTGACTGCATAAGATAGATCCGGTCGAGTGTTTGTTAAATAAATCAAGCTGCCAATCAACTGTCTATAAATAGTATTGTCTACCATTACCCCCCTTGAAATTTTGAAAGTTTCAAGTGTTGTTCCATAGGGGTAATAAATGGTTTGCAATCCTGCATTCCAAATTGCTGAAGAATTTATGTTGCATACTTACTTTGAGAAATGAAAATATGATGTGGACGTTGAAATACTTCAATTCCAAGATAGTAGTGAAGTAGTCCCAAATCTATCATCTTAAAACCTGCATGTAACTCCTTTTTCACCTGTGCAATGTGATCATCATTGTTTCCCATAATGATCAAATCATCTACATACATAACAAGAATCACCAGATATGGAACCTGTTGACGAATATACAAAGTATCATCAGATTCACTTCGTTGAAAACCAACTTTCCGAAGATATTCATCCATTTGGTATACCAAGCTCGGGGAGATTGCTTTAACCCATATAAATCCTTGATTAATTTGCAGACTTTATGTTCTTGCCCTTCAATTTCAAAACTTGGTGGTTGTTGCATATATACATATTCTTGTAAGTCTCTGTTGAGAAAATCACTTTTTACATCCATTTGATGAACTTTCCAACCTTTCTGAGCAACCAATGCAAGTGTTAATCGGATGGTATTCCATTTAGTTGTAGGAGAAAAAGTTTCCTCATAATCAATGCCTTCCTGCTGCACAAAACCTTTAGCCACAAGTCGTGCTTTATACTTGTCAATTTCTCCATGTTGGTTGTATTTAATTCTGTAAACCCATTTGCATCTTATGGGTTTAACACTGGGAGGACAATCAACAAGTTTCCAAGTGTTGTTATCAATAACTACTTGATACTCTTCAACCATAGCATGTTGTCATTCTTTATGTTTTACTGCTTCTTTATATGTGGAAGGTTCAGTAAAATCATTTGCTACCAAGGAAAAATTTCCTTCATTGTTGTGTGATCCCCTTGTTCTTGTTTTATTCTGCTCATCAGGACTTACATCTTTCAAAAGTTGAACTACCCATTTTGGTAGTTGATGTTCACATGTTTGGGGATCTGAATTTCCATTATTATAAATTGGATTAATGCAAACTGATGTTTGTCAATTAGTTGAAGATTATGGAGGTGGAGAATCATTGCCAGATGAACTACCGCTGCTAAGAGAGTTTGATGATCGATTGGAAGACCTAGATGATGTTTTCAAAGGAAATCGACTGGATGTATCATCTTCAGATGAAGGAAAATCAAGTTCATACCAATTATGTGAATTTGGTTGACTTTGCATTTTTCCTTTTCCTTGATTGCCTTTAGTTTCTAACTTTTGAAGAAGACTTTCTATTTCTTCAGCACTCTTCAAAAATTACATCCCTTCTTACAATAAATTTTCCATTGGACAAAATCTGGTACCCTTTTTTCTCATCAGAATACCTAAACATTATGCATTTCAAGCTTCTTGAGTCAAGATTAGTTCGTTTTTCTTTCGGAACTAAGGCATAACATATCGATCCAAAAAATCTAATATGTTTAACTCGAGGTTTGAAACCAATCCATGCTTCATAAGGTGTGATTTCGTCCAAAGAAGCAGTTGGGGATCTATTCCTTAAATAGATAGTTGTATGGATTGCTTCTGCTCAATATGTAGGACTTAAATTTTTAAAGGTTAACATGGATCTTGCCATTCTTAACAAGGTGTGATACATTCTTTCTACGACTCCATTTTGTTGAGGAGTGTAGACATTTGTAAGATGTCTTCTTATCCCATTGTCTTTGCAATAAGTTTTGAATTCATTAGAAGTGAATTCCCCTCCATTATCTGTCTTGAGAGTGCCTATATTTTCTTCAATTTTGTTTTCGACAAGTTGACGAAAAATCTTAAACTTTTCAAATACTTCTGACTTTTTCTTCAAGAAGTAAACCCAATTTATTCTACTGAAATTGTCAATAAAGAGTAAAAAATATTTGCAACCACCTAAAGAAGTTTCTAGTGGTCCACAAACATCACTATGAACTAGTTGCAACCGCCTATTTGCACGCCATGAACTTGTTGGAAAACTCTCTCGACTTTGTTTTCCATAAATCCAAGCTTCACATTTTGTATTTTCCTTTATGAAAGTTGGAAGTCCCTTAACCATCCCTTGTTTTTGCAATTGAGAGAGACTTTCAAAGTTGATATGTCCATATCTCACATGCCACAATCTTATAGGTGAAATAACTGTACTTACTGCTCTTGCAAAGTCTGAATGCCTTGGAATAACTGTCCCTTTCATCCTTAACAATTTTCCATCTTCATAACCTGTCATCACTATTTGCATATTTTGTTTGACTGAATTAATCGTAACTAAGCCATCTTCCATAATCACCTGATGTCCTGCTTGTTGAATCATGACTAAAGACAACAAATTATTTTTAAAGGTTGGTACATACCATACATTTGAAATCATTCTTTCTCCAATACCAGGTAAATAAAATTTAACTACACCTTTTCCATAAGGAGTATGTTTGGTATTATCTGCAAGAAAGACGGAATTAAGATGGCATTCTTGAAAATTCCAAAAGAAGTCACGTCTGAAAGTCATGTGTTGAGATGCTCTTGAATCTAGAATCCAAGCATCTTCATAATCACTTTGAAAATCAGAGGAAATCTGTAATGATGAAGATGAGGTAAAGACATCTTCTGAACCATCATCATCTCGATCATTTGCAAAATGTGTGGTACTTTGATGAAACTTGGAAATTTTATCAATGGAAGTTCGACAATCTCCTGCATAATGACCAACTTTGTTACATATTCTACAAACAATTTGACTTAAATATCTTCCTCTACTTGAATTATGTCTTCTGCCTCTGTTTGGAGTTTGTCCTCTGCCTTGACTGTTTCCTTGAAAATAGCCTCTGCCTTGACTATTTCCTCTTCCTTGAAAATACCCTCTGCCTTGATTGTTTCCTCTGCCTTGAAAATTGCTCATGTCTGAATTTTTTTTTTCTCTACTTTGTCTTCGACCATGACCTTGTACAAAATGTCCTCTTCCTCTACTTCTAGAACTGTCAGTTGAAGATTTACTTGTGTTGGCTTCTGTGAAAAAAAATCTTCCCCAACTTGTTTTTTCTTTCCAAAAGTTTTGTTGTGTTGAGATAAAATTTCACTTAGCTCATCAAACGTAAGCTTGTCTAACTTTCCAGTTACTTGTAAAGTTTCCAAAAAATGTGTATAGGAAGAAGGCAATTCAACAATTGAAATGGTGGTCATGAAACTATCATCTACTGCTTGAAAACCAACATTTAGTATTCCCTGCTTAATGTTCTTAAGTCTGGAAATATATTCATGTACATCACCTCCTTCAATCAAATTCTGTCGGAGAAACTTTAATTGAAGATCAAATTTCTTTGATTCAGGCTGAGTATCAAATAAATCCTTAAAAACTTTCAAAGCATACCATGCATTAATAGTATTTTCATTGTGAACATGCATCTCATCATTAACTGAAGATTTAATGAGTGCTAATGCTTTGACATTTTTAACTTCTCGTTTTTCTAATGTAGCTGCATTTGTAGGCTTATTTGTCTTAGTATCTTCATTACATATATCACGCCAAAGTTCATTATAAATGAGAGTACTTTCAATGAGACGTTTCCATGTCTTGTATGATTTTGTGGCTTAAAGTTTATCAAAGTCAAAGAACAAATTAATTAACTTCGACATTGTAGTGTTGAATCTTTGCACCAAAAAAGAATCAATCAAAAGATATCAAGATGAGAAACACACCACATGCATCACACAAAAAAATCGATCTATCGGGGCTCGGCCTTGACCCTTGTATAGTCGTTGAAACAAGAGAAAAACGACTAAGCTTTGCACTTGGCTTTAGTCAAATTTCAGGTAACTTTCAAAATTTTACTCCTTACAATGCTCTTGCAAATTTTGATAAAAAAAATTCACCCCCCCCTCAAAGAAAAATTACTTTGAGTTACAAAAAATAATTGTTACCCCCACCCAAAAAAAAAACTTCAAGATTTTAAATTTTCAATAATTCCTTATCAAATTTGAATTTGTGACCAAGCTTGGGAAACAATTGAGTTTTATTGTCAACCAATAATGGAGTAGTTTGACTAATCAGTTAATTGGAGGTCAGGGCGATTAGTTTAGTAGACCTAATCATGCATTCGAAATCAACTGAGAGATAGTGCATTCGAACTCGGATGAGACATGTACATTTGACCCAACAGTACCATGCGCAGTTCCCAAACGGAGGTTGTGAAGGCCAATTATGGTTTGGTTTTTTAGTCCGGAGAAAATTGACGTCTGTCCAACAGGATTCAACCATGTACTTCTTCTGCTCCTCTGACTGGTCCATGGAAAAAGAAAATTCGCTCGTTAATTGGAAATCAGGATGCCAAGAAACGACCAGTGAAGTTCGGTTCCAGGGTAAGAATGTCCTGGCTGCTGCGTATCGTGCATTCTCAGGCCCTGCCACCACTTTTCAAAAAATTACGCACCAAATTCTATGATCCTGGAATTTGAATACTATAGAACCAATCGAACAAAAATATCCTTAACCCAAAGAGAAATCGAGACATGCGAACACAACGATAACTAGATCCGTGACCCGAAATCCCTAAATTCGATGGCTTGTATTGTTTTCAGAAACGTAACATCTAGTAGATAATATATAAGAATGACCTACCATTAAAATGAAAAGTTGTGGAGCGGACTTAGAGGTGTGGAGTGAAAGAGAACGACAGTGCTTTCAAGTGAATCTTTGTGGGTAAGAAAGGTGAGGAGAGGATAACTTCGATTGTGACTAGGGAATTCAATAATGGAGGCAGTTCAAAAAATTTAATGGGTGAAATGACACATCAGAGAAATAAAAAAAAAGTTATTTTCCTTTAAAAAAATAAAATAAAAATTACTGACCAATTTTGATAGAGTTTCCTTGAGCTTGTAGAGTTGGAATCTCCTCTTCAAATCAACTGAAATCTCCTCCTCAATTCAGCTGCATTATTGGATTTCTGATACCACAATAATGACAGAAGTGTCCTCAGACACACACTTTTATTAAATAGGAAAATAAATTACATATGAGAATTTGCAAGAGTTTACACCTGAACACCTCGACACTCTTGCAATGAGCTATATATAAGCTAAATGTCCTAACTGAATCTAGTTATGGATCACTTATTAAATAAACAAGTGTCCATTTACAATAAATGTTATCTGAACAATCTTCTAACTATACTCCTAATTTAGAGCCTAAGATATGACACCTTTCTAGAGTCATATCTTTCACAACAACACTCTATTTATAAATGTCTCCATTTATTAATCAAATATTCTAGATTATTAATTTATTATTCTAAATTAATAATTATTTTATCAAAGTATTTTAAACTACGATATTTGTATTTTGGATTATCTAACAATGTATTTCATGTTGATTTGCTAAAAAATTATGTTCACGATCCTACTCATATGATCGATTGGAACATGGTGCAGCTGGAACCAGAAGGCGAGTTCCAAGCGGAACCTCTTCGCATTATGGACAGGAGAAAACAGTACTATGGAACAAAATCGTCGCTCAGGTAAAAGTGTAATGGAAGCACTTTAGTCCCGAGAAGGCCACTTAGGAATTGGAGAAAGATTTGTAGAAATCTTATCCAACCCTTTTCTGAGAAAGGAACGATCACTGAGGACAGTGTTTTACTGAAGGGGGAAATGATGTAATATCCCCAAAAATAAATTATTATTAAAGTCTGAATGCATTTAAAAATTTATTTCTGTTTTTGGCAAATTCGAATTTGGAAAATTATTGCCATTTATGGAAATTCCGAATTTGAAATTTAGTTAATTGTAATTTATTATTGTGACTGTTGGGCAAAGATTTCATTTGCCCAACCAACTCTTTTGAATATGACACTTGTAAGAGACAAATAATTTTTATATTAATTGTTGAGGGACAAATGGAACAACCAGGTTGAAATGAGCTGACCATGACTCCATGAGTGGGGAACAGGCTTGAACTACCTCAGGGCTGAATTTTACAAGTGGCAAATCAGGAATTTGGCCATTGGCAACCCCTGAAAATCATGGATTTGTAAAGATGCGAAAATTCCCAAGGGGAAAAGACCTAGGCACAAGTTGCTTTTGCATATATAGCATATGGGAGGAGGCAGGACATTGCCTAGTATGCTGGGAAAGGAATATCACTTGTTGTTATGAGCATTATTTTCTGAGTGTGAGGCAAGGAGAATTTTCTAATCTGAAATAGGACTATAGCGAAAGAGGAGATTTGGGGTTCGCCCTCATGGATTCATGGTCAGGCTAGGGGGTGAACAGAGCAAGTGGATTGGTTGTTCTATTCTATGGTTAGGTGGAACTTGGTTGTTCCATTTGTTGTCCCAGCGCCTTGTTTAGATATGTAAATCTACTTATGCCTTGTTGAATTGTTTATTGTTTAATGACTGGTAGAATGAAGTGAAATATAGAATACGCCTTTACAGATTGAATTTATTCATTGTATAGAGCTAAGAAAGTTACTGTGTGTGTTAGCTGTTGATAAATGTGTGAAAATTTCTTATTCATGTGATGTACTCTCGAGACAGCAATAGGAAAGTAAATATCAATTCGATCTGTGGTTGATTGTAGGAATATTTTGTTATAAGTAGGAATTTAGACTTAAGTATGAGTATGCATAAATAATGATTACATATTTTTTTACAAGTCGAATGACCGCAAGCATAACACTACATGAAATGTCTATGTATGCTTTTATAGGTTTGCAATAAATCTAACCAGAACAGTAGCATTACCATGATAATCATAATCTGTACCATATATATATATATATATATATATAAGTATAGATATACACTTAAGAATATTTAAATTATACAAATGCCAAATGAAATTCTGGAAATGGAAGTGCAGAAAAGAGATAATTATATATACATGTATATACGTATAGATAATGTTGTATATTTATTTGCATAGAATTGTATAAAAGCATCTAATGTATTCACACATAAAAGTCGTGATGTCGATTTATTGAGTTACATGAGATTCCAGTGTCCACTATTAAAAAATCTATATAGAAGATATAAAAAAATTTAGTCCCTTCTTATTATAGTAAACCATAAATATTTTTCCAATACATGTCATCATAACTGTTTAAATCGAAATAACTTTTCTTGGGTTTTTCCCTTGTTCAAAACTGTTCATATCTGTCCATTTTTCCATGAAGGATTTAAATTACAAGTAACTAGGTTAACTATGGAAGTCCTGGTACAAAATATATTATGATAATAATGCCTTAACTTGGGACTATGTACCTCTATGAACAAAACCTGGAAAAACTTAGATTTAAACGCCTAGAGTCAAAACTCGAATAACTTTCGAGTGGGGAGGAATCGTGAATCCATTTGAGTAGAGTGAGTAAGCCCTGCAGAAGGGAAAGATCAAGAATACCAGTAAATAGAGTTATGAAACAAATCAACAAAAATTTAGTGATGTCCAGGACAAATTCATGAAATTCAATCATTGTAGATTTAATACACGAACAAACACTTAGCTTGAGGTTGGCATGGGTGCATTCCCATTGGCGTCGTTGAGCAATTTGTCCACAAGACCGAGGGGGAGAAGTGGACCCAGAATTATCTGATAGGTACCCTCGCAAGTAAAATAGGGGTCCCATCATTAGATTATGGTAACCGAAAGAGTTAATCAAGCATTCCATAATGCAACTAAGCAAGAAAAAATCTTCTAAATATATAAGATTTTGATAATCAGAATGTTAAAGAGTTCACATAGTACAGGGCATGTCGAACAAAGGTGTTATTTCCCGATTCGGAATTTCCAATAGGGTCGTGAAACATTGGTATCATAACTGTTAAATTTATAAACTGATGATGAATAAAACATAGACAAGAACCTAAGTGTAAAACAGAACCCAAATTACATTTTTGAACCGACTAACTTATCACAGACTATGATAATTAAGTAACCTTTTTCTTATGCGGAGGAAGTACAAATAAACACCGTAACCACAGTCCTGAAGAAAAGAATTTTAGGAAAAAATTCTATACCCGGAAAATATACTCGGGGAAGCAAGTTATTTAAACCAAGTGAGGTATTACGACTTTGACCCTTCCTATATAAATTATGAGAGAAATAACTAAGATGGATACTATAGTCAGGATACTATATACACATACTATAGCAAGGAAGAATCACATTACAAACCACAGGGGCTCGTTTCTTTATAACTTTATGTCGTGGATTTAAAAAGAATTGAGTTCTAGTAAGTCCAGGGAGACATTTTCGTAGCCTAAGAACCGAGAGTTTGGTTATTCATACCATCCTCGCCTCTTTGCGAAGGTAAGATTTATACATAATCTTTTACACAGAAAAATAATGATAAACATACAATACACCACAAGAGGGTTTAAGGAACACTACAGAGAACCGCACAAGATTTGAACCATGAAATAATCGGAGATAGGTAACCCGCACACACTTGAGGCGAGCCTGTTCATGTCATAAATTCTCACAAACCAACCCTAATTTTTTTACCCTCGACTATGGAACCAGGAAAAAGGAAGTCACCTGTACAAGCTTCGAACCAGTAACCAATGGAAATCTCGTTGGTGGGTTGTCACACTCATGGTATCTTAAACCACTATGAACTAGGAATATATTGCACACAGAGCGTGGAGGGAATACTTCTGAGTTTAGTTGCAGAGGCAGTCACAACTACTATTAACCTTTTTCCGAAAACTATCACTACATTATAGGTAACTTGAGCATTAAATTCTGCTGTGGACTTACCAGGCGGTCGTGCAGCCTTTTCATGCTTTACGATGAGTAAGGATCTTCATGTCGCCGGTCTTCCTCATAGAAGAGAGTCAGAGGGTTAGCACTGGGATGCCACACAGACTACACAGAGCCAAATGAGAATGGAGCGATAGTGCTAGAAACCCTTCACTGCGTAGAGTAATAGTGGGAGTTACGAACACTGTACCTGGCCATGTGACAGGATGGAGGTGGCACGTTTGTATTGGACACAGGGCCTAGTGACAGCCTCATAGATTACTCTTGCAGGTAGCCATTAATAGGATCAGAGAGAGGTTTTAATCAACATCTGACAAACCCCTCATTGACTTTTATATCAAAGTTATTGCAGAGCGAGAGGACAATTAAGTTAAGGCGCAACTAAAGTCCGACCCTCTGGTTTGATCGCCTTACTGAGCTGGGAATGAATAATGGTTATCGTTGGACATAGTAACGATGCCAACTGTAACCATGTTTTATTTACTTTGGTGATAGAGGTCAGGATGTAACCACAGACAGTCCACCACCAAGTCTCTTACTTAAGAAGTTAGCACAAAACCACCTTTACTTTAAGTCTATGATGTATGCATTGAACTCGAATTCGTCTAGTCCCTAATTTTAAGTATGCAATCTATGCTTTAAAATTAAATTCATATAGACCCTTTATGATATGAGCAATGTATATGCATAGGGATTATTGTAATTCGAGTGGGGTTTTCTTTTGTACTCTAACGTGAACGTGTATGCATAGAAATGGGTATAATGCTAAGTGTTGTATATATATTATAAACATTAATACATATATGGAAAGGGTTATAATACTAGTGGGATTTAATGTATATAAATTTCAATGTCTAGAGTGTGGAGATAATATAATGTTAGTGGGGTTTTACTAACCTTTATACTTATATTAGATATGTTAGTGATCTGAGAGGCTAGGGTATATAAAAGTTACTCTTGACCTTTATGTATAGGATTACTGTGCAATATGAAATAACTCAGAGATAAAATATGTTATAATGGCAGTTAGTTATATCAATAACTGGTAACATAAACCTTGCGAAGGTTAATAGTGATGACAATTACCTACTTATAATCACTGTATGTCTTTCGAGATAAGTTGTTCGAAGAGAAAACATATTTAATGTCCCTAGGAATGTTTTTTTTATTTGGTAAATTTGGGGAACATTACAGTTTTGGTGATACATTTTTCAACATAATACGATCATCTAAATTTGTCTCCTATATGATAGACAATTCAAAACTTTCATGACAAACATCTAATCTTTTATGTGGATAAGGTTTAAGGTTTCTTCTTCCAATTGTAGATCTGCATCTCTAATCTATTTCATTGGAATGTTAGAATGCTTAAGATCATTTTCATCACCTAAGTGTTATTCAATAATTGAATCTAATTATTGATTAGAGAAAGAGTTAGAAGAAGATGGACATATACCTAGACCCACGATAAAATCTCCTTGCACGATAGTTGAGTATTGAAGATACAAGGATTCAGAAGAAAAAACAATTTGATTGTCAGTGAGAACATTTTCAATAGATTCTACCTCCCTTGCTTGTTCAATGTTTTCTGATGGATTCCTCTCATCTTGAAAACAAAATTCGTCTTGCAATTGGGTGTCAAGATTTGTATATAATTCATCATTCACGATTGAATATGACTGGATGAAAGGGGCACAAGCATCAGAGAGGAGATTTAGTACAAATGACATGTCGTCAATATTAAATTTACAGAGAACATGATATATTCTTGTTGAAAATCCTTCTGAAGATGAATCATCATTGATTATTAGGGCCTGAAATTCTTCACATACTCGATTGTAATCATAGATTTCAAAAGCATCTAAAAATTCCTCTACAAATTGAAACCAATCAATAATACGATATGATGGAAAAGACTGAAACCAATTTTTAATTTGACTCCTGAAAGTAAAAGCAAACAACCTGCATAAAACATTTAAATCAGAAATATCATGCTTGATGAATTTACACCAAAACTTGTTAAGATGGTCTTTTGCAGATACATTCCCCCCACCATCAAAGGTGAGTTTGGACAAGCGAGAGACTGTCTTGTTGGGAATATCAGGTAATGAGAAGTGGAAATCATGTTCCAACAC
Organism: Picea engelmannii; assembly: GCA_009831015.1. Lineage (NCBI taxonomy): Eukaryota > Viridiplantae > Streptophyta > Pinopsida > Pinales > Pinaceae > Picea > Picea engelmannii. The sequence continues at coordinate 253,051 of ML788398.1, forward strand.
AGTGATTTGGGAAGCCATGGGAAATTAAATAAATTTGAAACAAAGACTCGTGCAAGGTCAGCTTGTCAGTCTAGCCTACTTTCTAGTGCATTTCAATATGACACAGAAGAAGACTTTATAAATATGGAATTATGACAGGCTGAGGGGTAAAACATTTAATCATTAAATTTATCTCGACCCTCCTTCTAGCACCATTTGTTGACGGGCGTATGTGACACACTGTCAACTGGAAATGAATAGTCTGGTCCAAGGTTGTCTAAATAACCCAAGCCATTTGAAATAACTACCCCTGACAGGTTTAACGACCCCGTTAGCCGATAAAGAGATCTAATAAATAAATGAAAAGTTGTTTAAGATCCTAACTACTAATTGTCATATTTCGAGTATTTACAATGATCTATTAGATTAGATAACCTTACACTTAATTACATAAATTCACAAAATTTACAAGTTTTACATGGGTACAAGATTGACTAGAAACCTTGTAAACTAAGGTTGTATAAGAGAACCAAATCTCATGCAAAATTAAATAGATTTAGAACATACTATTAATCTAATTTTAATCTTGAAACTAAAAAAGGAAAATAAATTAATGTAAATAATAATGTTTTAACTTAAATAAACAAAGTATTTAAGCTTAAATGTTAGTTTACATTCAAAAAATATAAATCAAAACAAAAATAAAATCATTAACCTATCACTGGCCAGTATTTAAAAATAACTTTTGGTTGTGCCTTCTTGTATAACGTTGCTCCAACAACCTGTATGTTAAGAGAAATCTATAGCAGAAGGTTGTATAATTCTAAGATTGACAGTGTTACGATGAAAATCACTTTGACTAGCAATTTAAATCTTATTTAAAATGTAGAAAGATCAACTTTCAAATCATGATCCTTAGTGAAGATATAATAGATTAATCGACAATAAGAAAAATCTCAATTGAACAATTATATCTTTACAAATCTGAATTACATGAATAAACTCAATATAATAAAAGATTTGTATCAAAATAATACAATCACCAAGATCAAGATAATTGGGATAATAGACTCTTAAAGATTGAAAAAATTAATACATAAATGATAATAATTAACCATGTATTTATAAAACACACTAAAGCTGATTTAAATCAATGCATAATCAATTACTCAAAGAATATGAAGATATTATAATGAAAACTAATCCATTTTACTCACAGGACAAAAGCCATTAAGCAATCTGAAATTTCATATTCTTCTTCGAAAATATTGGTCCATTCTCTCAAAAATTCCAACCATCTGTTACTCCTTTTGAAAAGAAAAAGTTTACAAAATAAATAATATACAAAAAAGAAAGGGTAAAAATCCTCCTCTGAATTTCTTGGATCAACTTTGGCTCTAAACTTTCTCATATATTTATGCAATGAATGAACAATCTCGGTGTCACTAATAATTTCCGCCACCTGAAATTTGCCTTGTAAAGAAACAAACATATCTCTCAAATCGCACATTTGTTTGGGAAAAATCTCGAGAGTAAGCTAAATGGTTCCATTCTACAGATAGGTTTTCGAGTGTTCCATAAATTCGTTACCATTGGCCCAGAAATGAAGATTTGACTTCTACCTCTGAGAAGTGAGGCAATTTTTTTAGTTTTCTCATTTCAATCCTTTAGAAACTATTCTCCGTAGATAAGCAATTCCAACTCTCTTCCATGATATGGAGTATGAGATCCTATAAACAAAACAATCAAAACAATTATTAATAATAACAAACAAAATCAAACAAATAATTTAAACGTCTTTCATGCTAAAAACATCAAACCCTAATGATAACAAAAATATTTGAGAATAACAATGGAATGTTCCATTATGTATTGTTTTATATCAAATATTTGATTATTAATATAATAAAACAATACAAAAAATAAAAACAAAAAATAAAAATAAACTCATATCTATGCTTATTTTACAAACAAACTATAAAAAAATGTACAAAAATAAATTCTTAAATCACTCGACAACTCTTGGGCCACTTTTCCATTTAATTGACAACAAACAATGCAATTCTCAATTGTTTTATTAGCCTTATGTCTTAAACATAGTGTAACATGTAATCAATTTAGTTTTTCGAATTACGTGGTTATTAAGAACGATCCTTAACTTTACATAATGACCAAGTAATAACAATAATGACTTGAAAACCATGACATGATAGTAACAAGACATTTTATAGTATTGACATTTGTAATGTCATTTAATTCAAACGAAAGGTCCAAATACATAACCACTGTTCATAATTTTAAGACATGATACAGAGTGTGACCATTAAGACTAAGACCAAAACAAATCATGCCTTGATTATTCATCGAAATCTGTTTCTCTAGCTCATGCTCAAATGAGATCATTCCTTTTTGAAATATCATCAAATAGTATTAGGAAAGCAAGAACAAGTGTATAAAAGTAATAATAAATATATTCTTGGATTCCATTGTCAAATCATGATGATAATGATATTTTTCATTCATTAACCAACATAGAAGACCTGGAAATAAAAACATGTTATGAAACCGTTTGCTAATCATTTAAAGACATCACAAAATTATTCATACTCTTGTTTTGAATTTTCATGTTGAAAACCAAGAAATTCAAAATGAAAAATGATTGATATAAGAATGAAGAACCAATGTTAAAGTCACTTTCTATAGTTAACATATTCAAAGTAATAATGTCCAGTGGAAACATTTAAATCACAAAATATTCACACAATTCAAAGCAAACCGCTCACAAAAAAAAAAAAAAAAACCTATCAAAAGACAAAAAATCCAATCGATGTAGTTTTGTGAATTTATTACATTGCAAGCCAGATATCACACCAAATTAATCGATAAAATCATCTTCTTATATCAAGTACGATAGATTCGGATGTCATGAAAGTGTTATTTTTGAATGGTCAAGGGGGTCTCCTTGAATTTTTACAAAAAATTCAAGGGAGTCTGTTGGGGGGCCAACATAATGCTAAAGGTCACTCAGATTGTTTGGAGGATGAAATTTATTCCAAATTTGTGAAATTTCAGGAAGAACCATTAATTGAAAATACCCTTGTAAGTGTCAATTGCAAATAATGTTTTGGTGTTAATAACTTAAAGAAATTTTCATGCACAAGCCAATCTTTTCACAACTCATATGAGATCTTAGTGTAAATTTGAATTTTGGCACCAATGAAATGCAATTTGAGCAGTAAGGACTAGATTAATCTATTAAATTTGAACTATGCCAAATAAAGTTTTGTGATCTTAAGAGTAATTAACCAATATCAAGGATCGATCCAATTCTATTACCTGCATTTAATATAGATTTGTCCTCGTGTGTTTAGATCATGTTTTCAATAATGAAATGGTGTTGCAAAGTAGAGAAGAATGATAAGCATTCGTAGTATATTCATTATAGGTTTATCATTATATTTAAACATCCCAGAGTGCTCACGAATTAAGGAGTTATACCATTATTCAAGATGCATTTTCCACGAGTTCCTTTGTCATATTTAAATGACTCATATAACGATGCAATATCCATATTTATAGTAGTGATCAAGGGGAGATATGTATTTAATAGTGAATTTGAATAATTCCAAATAGTAAGTTTGATACATTCACAATGATTGAATATAAGATAGTGTATATTGATGCTCAAGGCTCATCCAACATTACTATCATTTATTTAAGGAACAAATCTCAAGAAAATAGTGAGATCACACATTAACAACTTCACAAAACCTTGTTCCATTAACAAGAATTCATAATCTCAACAAGAGACAAGCAAGAAAGATCATAATCAATATCAACATTGTCATATGCCTGAATCTTGTATCAAAATAAAAATCCCAGGTAAATAGCCAATGTTAGCAACAACACATAGCCAATTCAAATAGTAGTCCACAAGGAAAAAGGAATTTTCTTCTCATGAATTTATTGTAATTTTGAAAATCATCTCAACAAATTTTTATGAAAGGTTCAAGTCCAATTCATTCAAAAGAGTTGAAACAGTGAAATGAATATTTACCAAGCTCTTCCACATCAAGCTTCAGGGCAAGAAGGCCAAGATAGATTCTTTGTTCGAATTTGGTTTATAAGATAATATTGTAGTAGCAGATCTCGTCAACAAGCTTAGATTGGAGGTTCACGATCATTCTATCCCCTATCCATTGGGTTGGGTAAAAAAATATGTAGATATAAAGGTAACAAAAGAGTGTAAGATTAATTTGTTGTAAGTGTTGATTTTATTGATGAAGTGGAATTGTATGCAACACCCCTTGATGTATGTGGAGTAGTGTTTGTAATCCCCTACATGTATATGAGGGACACAATCTTCATGTGGAGAGGCAATGAGTACCGATTGATCAAGGATGAGAAGTCCTAAATCATTAACGCACATAAAGGTAAGTCAAATATCTCATCGGTATGTGCCAACCAAGCCAAGAAGTTGATTAGTTCTAATAACAAATATATTTTTATTTTCTTAAGAGAGAATGAGTCCGATGATGAGTCAATGAGAGTGAAGGCATCCTTGGAAGGGTGTATTAAATAATAGAAACATCAATTGGAGGAACTGGTACAAGAATACACATGACTGTTCAAGGAGCCTAAAGGGATACCACCCAAGAGGGATGTGGAGCAAAAAATACATCTATTTCCAGACTCCCCATTATCGAATATTGGTATGTATAGGCAATATGTTCTAGAAGTGAATGAAGTGAAGAAATAATTGCAGAAGATGTTGGAGAAGGGTGTGATTCAACCAAGTACCTCACTTTTTGGGTCACCCATCATAATTATACCCAATAAGGATGGGACTTGGAGAATGTGTATCGATTACAGGGAATTGAACAAGATTACACTAAAGAATCGGTACCCTCTGTCAAGGATCGATGATCTGTTGGACCAGCTGCAACATGCCAAGTACTTCACTAAGCTAGATTTGAAATCGGGATATCACTAAGCTAGATTTGAAATCAGGATATCACCACGTACGAGTAAAAAAAAAATATACTTGGAAGACTACCTTTAAGACAAGGCAAGGTTTTTATGAGTGGTTGGTTATGCCATTCGGTTTATGCAACAAACCAACTTCATTTATGAGACTAATGACTAATGTTTTAATCCTTTATCTAGACTCATTTGTTATTCTATATTTGGATGATATACTAGTTTATAGTGCTACCTGGGAGGAGCACATATCACATCTTATGTAGGTGTTAGAGAATCTGAAGAAGCACCAACTGTTGGTCAATCTCAAGAAATGTGAGTTTTCTTAGTAATATTTGGTGTATTTAGGGTATGTGATCGGTGGAGGGGAGCTCAAGATAGATCTCGCGAAGGTGGAGGACATCACGAAATGATTAGTTCATACAAATGTCACTGAAGTTAGGAGTTTTGTTGGGGCAACACAATACTTTTAGAAGTTCTTTCTTTATTTTCAACGGTAGTTGCAACAAATGTTCTCGTCACAAACCTAATTTATAAATATTCCTAATATTTTAGACTATAGTTGTAGTTGTGATTGGAGCTTGTATATATATTTATGTGAAGGGACATGTTAGTGGTGATTTTGTTGGAAAATTGGTTGTTATTGATGTCAACCCTATAAGAAGCCTCGAAGCAGGTCCAGAAGCCCCTAAAAGTGATGGGTTTATTTGAAGGAGTATCCAAAGTGGTCCCCTTATGGCGTAGCTATAAGCATGGCCCTCACAGGAAGACGCTTTGAATAATACTACAAGAATCCTTATTTGTTAAGAAAATGAGTTACAATGTATGGTCAAGAAGCCTTGAAAAGATGGTGAGGAAGCCCCAGAGTTGTGGTCATGGAGCCTAGAGTTGATTAAAGAAAATGAGTATGAAAGCAATTGCAAGTGCATACAAAACCTCCATGGATTGATAGCCCTCGTCAAACCATTTCAAATGGTAGGTGGCATTCCATGCAGTTCCTCATGGTTGAAGAGATGTGCCCTCTTAAAGATGATCATGTAAATATTTTCCCTAAACGGTTGCAAATAAGAAGTTATAAGTCGTCCCCAAAATCAAGTAAACGAGAAAAAGGGTTGCAAAAAAGAAGTTATAGGTCGAACCTGAGGACATGTAAAGGAGGTACTTGGAAGAATATAAATACACATCAATATCCTCTTATTTTCATCAAGGAATTTTGTGATCTCTTAGCGCAAGTGAAGTAACGGAATTGTGCGAAGGAGGGAGTTCTCAGAGCTGCATATGTGAGAAGGGATTTCGGGAAACCCTTTGTGAGGTGATACCCATGGGTCAAGTATAGGGTGTCCCATGAGGACCCCACTGGTTGTCCAAGATTCATCATGCGAGGCCTTGCTCGTTTCCCAATCCAGTCCTGCGAGGTTGAGGAAGGGTTTGGAGAAGATGCTCTTTTCTTGATGTCGAATTTGAAGGTTTGATGATCTGAGATCTCATGCACTAGAATTTTCACATGATGTAAGGTATGTTTTTCTATATGTATTTAAGGCACATCTTGGAGGTTTTAGTGCATGCTTGAGGCATATCTTGGTGATTTTGGGCATATGATTTGGGGGACATTTTGGAGATCTTGGCATAAGCTTTATGTGGTTATTGAAGTTGAACCAGTTTTGATGATGATGATGTATCAATGACAATAATAGTGACATGTTTCTCTTATTTATATTTAAGGGAGGAAGGAAGGGGTAAGGAAAGGGGGTTGGAGCCTCCTTCCAGTTGAAGCTGGAGAATTTAGGGAATTGTAGCTTCCTTAGGGTTGGAGCCTCCTTCCAGTTGAAGCTGAAGAATTTAGGGAATTGTAGCTTCCTTCGGGTTGGAGCCTCCTTCCAATTGAAGCTGGAGAATTTAGGGAATTGTAGCTTCCTTCAGGTTGGAGCCTATAAACCAAGGGGTTGGTGCTAGATAATTTTGGAAGTTGGTTCTTCTAGTGGATATAATCTTCTGATACACTAAAAATTGTTCCATGGTTTTCTCCCATTTCATAGAGCCTTATCCGACCTATGAAATTCAGGGGTGAAGGAGAAACCCCATCCTAGGTTCTGTGATGCTCAACTATCAGAAATTTCCTCCCTGCAAGGTTACGCCCCAAAAAGTAAGGTACTTCTTCTTTCTCCCAACACTAAATACTCGCCATGTATTCAAGTTTTTAATTAGAGATTATATTGAAATATTTATATTTCGTATCAAAGATTCAAAGATTTCAACTCAATTTTGGTTCTATGTTTCTTAAACTTTAACCCTCCCTTATACACTACTATAGTTTCTTTGTCTACAACCATTTTCACTTTCTATTTTGTTCAACTCATCTAGGCTCCCTGTTCCTAGACTACCATCCTATTTTGTCTTCCTTATTGTAAACAACCTTGCGCAATCCCACAACCCACCTTCTTGCATCCACTCCCTACCCATATCAGGCCTATTCCACCAATACTAGATCCTTTTTCCCGTGTTGCTTGCATGTCATTGCATGTCAAAGACGTAATTGTTAAGTAGGTGAATAGTTTCAAGGCTAGATTCAAGTTAAGATTTTGAAAACTTGTCTACATCTAAGGTGCTTACTAAGAAACGCTTGAGGAATTCTTCGTTGCCCAAATGAGAGAGTTATTATTGCTACAAATACTTCCTTTGAACAGTGCACCATCTTTCATCAAATGTAAATGTTTATGCTTCTTTCTGTGAGGTCATATCATCATATCATCACTTCAATTGATAAATGAGTAAGCTCTATAAGCCTTTATTTTGTTTTATTTTTGGAATCAAAATTTATATACCATTAATTGGATACAATAGGAATCTTTTTTATTCATGGAATAAATGGAAATTTGCCATAAAATTCATGTTTTAATTTGTCATGAATTTCATGCTTTTAATATTTTCAAATTTTAATATATGATGATGACTTTGGTTATGAATGATTAACTTATTAGTATTATTTATATGATTTATGTTTTATTTTATAATTTTTTATGTGGTTAATTAAGTGTAATTTAAGTAGTTGTGTTATATGGTTTATATTGTATTATATTTTTTGTCTAGGGTGATTAGATGTAATTTAAGTAGTGAGTAAAAATGGTTACTCTTCTTACATATTTTATAACATATTTACTTTTAATAAATTAATTGTAAATTGATTTTAATGATATCATTATTTTTTTATCATATTCTATATTTATTAAATGATTATTTCAATCTATTGTTTTTCACCCATCAGTATACATAGTGATCTAGCCTTGGCTCTGGATGTCTACCTGTCTTAAATGGCCTACAACATTCAATTGCTTCACTATGGAATTCATATCCATGCTTAAAATGTCTGGGACATTAACTTGTAGTAAATACAAGGAATCTCAGAAAAAAATGTTGCATGAAATATATTTGAAATCAACCAATATCAAAATTAAACTCACTTGCAAATTTAAACCAGAAATAACTCAACCCATTCATTGAAAAAATGAAAGTACCTTGAAATGAATTGCAATTTCTCAAATGGAAAGCACCATCACAATCTTCTTTCAAGATCAAGTGATATTTTGGAGGTAGAAAAGTATTTAGTTTTCACTGATTTCTTTAAGTTTAGAGATAAATTTGATTGAAAATGTACTATTTTATTTAACTCATTCTTAATTTATTTTTGTCAAAATGAAATGTATTTAATTTTTTTAACTTTTCATAGTGGAAGTGTTGTATGAATATATACTTTTCTCACTAAAATTATGTCCAACTCTTAATATTTGATCACTGCTGGTAAACCTGATATTTACTCAGTAAAAATCACCACTAAATCATTCCAAGTGATTATGGTTTTCCTTAGGTAAGAACCATCACTAAATCATTTCAAGTGATTATGGTTTTCTTCCATAATAGAAATGAGTAAACTTAATGGATTTCAATAATAACAAGAAATTACAATCACACAAACTAAAGAATATCTCTCATTTGAATAATTACATTTGTGAAAAGATATTTCAAATACAACAAACAATACATAAACATTGTTCTCTCAGTAACATTCATCTCTCAGTTGTTTGGAATCTAGAGTATAAACCCATGAAACCTTGTTCTTACCCTGAAAGCTAATTTCAATTAAGAACAAACTTTTATATGTTGACTCAGGAACGAAAAAGTAAAAACGTAAGATCCGATGAGATGTTACCAAGTAGACACTGTCTGGCTTCAGTGGTCACCGAACTTGAATTTTAAACTAAATGTAGCTCAAAACTAACAACATTTAACCTAATAGAGACAACCATTTAACCTAATGCACGTTGTTCCTATGACTTACAGTGTCGAGTACATATAACCATATTCATTCGATAAAAGTCTGCAACACCGTATTTTGATAATACAGAAGATAAGTTACAGAAGCCATTCAAAATATACGAAGCATATTACCTGGTACACCCTCCGGCCTACAACACCAAAATAGTTTTTTCTTTTTGAAATGCCAACTTCGCATTAACCATCATTACTAAGCAAGCACATAGATTCGAGCACATTTATATCCTTCCGGGCTTCAAATCATTGTTTCGTTCAGACTTACCCTTCAGCTTGATGTGGAGACAACAACACCAAAAATGTCGTTCAAAGGCGTGGTTGAAACTAGAGAAGCCCAAAGCACCTCTAGTGCCTTATTGAAAACACAAAAATGTTATCAGTTTACTATTAGCACAGCCACATTGTGGTTGTGGTTGATTAACGCCGAAAGGCATATTTCATTTGCAAACAAATCTTAATTCTATTTTGACCTATTTTATTTACAAACAAATCTTAATTAACAAGTTAGGGTCCTAACCCGCACATAGGTAGAACAATATATTCGGATGTAATAAAGGTCAATATTAATAAGGCGTTTCAATAAAATAGAATGAGGCAGATGTAAGAAGACCTAATAGAAGCCTCCACTTCTAGAAGGATCTTCCTCTAGATGCTTCTTTTTAGTATAAGTAGGAGTCGAGGGTATGAGAACCCTAGCTTGGATATTATTGTAATAGACCGCTGCTCAACTGGAGGTTGCCCCCTCGAAGAGGCCCATGAACATTGCTTTCAGATTCAAAGTGTTATTTCTGTTATTATTCTCATATCATTTCAGTTTTATTATGGTGAATGTTCCGGTTATATTGTTGTTATTCTTCCATTACTAGCATTTTATTTTTGTTCTGCATACATTTTATATCTGGTATATTACAAGTGGTATCAGAGCACTTTCCTCGGCAGAAAGTGTGGGTTAAATTTTTTTCAGGGCAGAGACGTATTCCAACATCTTTAAGCCACAGAGATCTGTCGTTACGCGCATAAACCCACGGTTGAGGGATTCATACACGCAGGAAATACAAGTGGTACTTAAGCGCACATCTGTTGGCCACCCTTGTAACCCCTGTTGGTACCCCTTCGAGTGGTAGCGTATCAGACAACACTTGTGTACAGATCTATCTAGATTACCTGAAGCCCTCTTTAAATAAATCGATCGATCGCCTGACTACTATAGTGTCACTGAGAACAACACTCGGGAAGATACTCTCTAGTACCTGGGTAGTCGGGTAGTACGACTAAGGGTACGATCAATCCTCCTTAGTTAGTGCCCTGAGATATTGGGCCCAGTACTACTGTTGGACCCCACACATATATTAGAGAGCTATAGCACAGGGAAAACCCTTGTCTGTAGAACCCTTGAATACCTAACCTTTGGGGACATAAACATAAACAAATTCAAACAGACAAGATCTATTGTCATGCAACTGTGTTTGAGTTGCCAAGTAAATACAGTTTTCTTTCTGGTTAAGCATTTGGGCATTTCCTCTCTGCAGTATTCTTCAGACCAGAGTATAACTCCCCAGGTGTAAAAAAAAGTCTGGAAATTTTTTCACTATTATTTCTGACCTATTCCATTGGATTCATCTCTTTTCCCTTATCACATTCATCCATATCATTTTTTGGAAAAAATTTTGACCCCGCCCGCCCCTTTTCAGTTCCCCCATCCTCATGGCCCATACCCGTAGCTAAGACTTGGAAGCTCGCTTCAACACCTTGCAATCTGGTCTCATCGAGACCCAACAAGAAGTGAAACAACTTAGTGCCAATGTTGACGCCATCAATACTACCATACAGTCCTCAATGGAGGAAATCAAACAAGACCTCACCACCCAACTTGAATCAGTCTTTTCGGCACTCTGCACCAAACTGCATATCCCTATAGATAACCCTTCCTCTTCCTCACCTCCACATACTGAAGGTGACCATTCCTCTCATTCCCATAAGTTTCAGAACCATCACTTTCAACGTGACCTACGCCTTCCGCGGGTGGATATGACCAAATTTGATGGCTCGGACCCTACTGGTTTGGTAACCCAAATGGAACATTATTTCTCTTTATACGACATTACAGATGACTTGGCCAAACTCCAGTATGGTGTTCTCCGTCTAGATCAAGAACGTTGGAAATGGTGGCAATGGAGAAAAATTTCTCGTCAAGGGTATATTGCTTGGACACACTTTTTGGCAGAGATTTATGAACGCTTTGACACTGAAACAAACCATTTGGGTCATTTGACAAAGTTGAAACAATTAGGAACAATGGAATACTTTATAGCTTCCTTTGAGTGCCTGGCTTTTAGAACAGAGGGCATGTCTGATGCCTTTTTCCAAGAGTGTTTTATCAACGGCCTCAAGGATGAGATTCGGGCCCATGTCCTCATGGCTCGGCCTCAGAGTTGGGTGGAGGCTACTAAAAGAGATAAAGAAGCACAACAGGTTGTATCTTCTCAAAACCGAAAACCCTCCTTTATCCCTTGCCCTAAACCAGTAAATCCCACTACTCCCTCTTCTCCACTAAAGATCCAAAAATTGACCAGGGCTGGAATGGTTGAACGCCAACTCAAAGGCCTTTGTTATAACTGTGATGACAAATATTTCCCGAGCCACAAGTGTAAAGAACAAAATCTTTTTATGGCCATCTCTGAGGATATTTTAGAAGAGGATGTAGAAACTCCCTTTCTGTCTGAGTCACCTGAATCCACTAACATAACCCCTCCCTCAGACCCTCCTGAAGTAGAACCGGTCATTTCCCTCAATGCTCTCACTAGCTTCTCCACTCCCCAAACCCTTAAGCTAATCGGTTACATCAAGCATCGGAAGGTCATCATTTTGGTTGATAGCGTCAACACCCATAATTTTATTCATCGCCGCATTGCGCAAGAAACTCATTACTACATCCATGCCGTCAATAATTTCCAAATCATGATTGTCAATGGTGGTTCCATGAAATGTTAAGGGCATTGTGGAAATGTGCGTCTCCAAGTTGGTGACTACCACCTGAAATCCCATATGTTTTCTATCGACATGGGAGGTTGTGACATTGTGTTGGGTGAAAATTGGCTAAGGACTTTGGGTCCCATTCTCATGGATTTTAAAGACTTAACCATGCAATTTGACCAAGAGGGCCACCAATATAAGTTCCAAGGCATCACCGTCGGTTCACCTGAGATCATTAGTTTCCATCGCATGGAAAAGATGCTCAAAAAAGGTCATTCTGTTGTTATCTCCCAACTCCATGCCATACAAGCAACAACAACACCCTTGGTCCCGCAAGACATCCAAGCCATCCTTTCTAAACATCAATTGGTCTTTTCCACTCCCCAAGGACTCCCTCATTCCCGTGGTGTTCATGATCATTCCATTCCCCTTGTACCCAGAATCCTTCCTCCCAATATTCGTCCGTATCGTCACCCATTTTCCCCAAAAAATGAAATTGAGAAAATGGTCCAGGAACTCCTTAATGCAGGCATTATCCGCCCTAGTACGAGCCCCTACTCTTCTACTGTGGTCATGGTCCTAAATAAAGAAGGTTCTTGGCGAATGTGTCCTCACTTCCGTGCCCTCAACAAACTTACCATCAAAGTCAAATTCCCCATTCCTGTCATTGATGACCTCTTGGATGAATTGAGTGGCGCCCAATTCTTCACTAAACTTGATCTTTGTTCGGGCTACCACCAGATACGTATGAAAGAG
>ML788398.1:270858-281732 GCA_009831015.1 Picea engelmannii
CCCCCCCCCCCCCGCTACTTACACTTACAGTGCTTCCTGTGCTTCCTGCGCTATTAGTGCTATTTCCCATGGAGGGGTTCTGTAGTTGCACGTCATATTGCATAGTATGACCGCAGGCACAGCGGCCATCACTCTGAGTGGCCATATGGTGGATACTGCCACCGTAATGAATCTGAGCACCGCAAACGTAATAGACAATGGGAGCGGACTGTATTCTAAGGATGTCATTAGGATTGGTAGACATAAAATTCGGCTCCAGTAAATGGGATTTATCGGCATTCATAAACATAGTCTGGAGCTTCTCGACACTATTGTAAAGGTTCGTGAGGGAGCCGACTGTCTTTGCACGTTTAAATTCTATGAGTAGTTTCATGACAGAACCGATTGGCAACGTGAGAAAGCTGAAAAGAAGATCTACAAAATCCTTTCCTGCCTCAGCATACAATATCTTCCCAGTTTTGTCGTTGATTAGAAGCCTCAAATTAATGCAAGTAGTAGTATTAATGCCATCTTGATCACCTCGCAAATTAGCTATCAGAGTATAGAGAATGTAACAGTTGGGTGGAGCACTTACGAGTTATGAAAGTACCGATCGCTTAGTCGTGTGCAATAAGTGTAACCATAACTGTAGTATAAAGGTCGTTCTAGTCTGGAGAATCTAGCCTTCATTGTACCCTGAGATTCTAAGTTTTGCATGAGATATACACCTCGATTGATTAAATTCACTTCATCTACCTGCCTCGAAAAATACGCAGAGCGCCCGGTGGCTGTGTTGGGTCGTGTGGCATTCTGCCATGTGTATCTTTATAACATCGCATCCATGGAAGATAAATAGACCCTTTCTAGAAGCATGATGAACAAGAATATTGTCATTATCAATGACGTAGATAAGTGGTTCTTAAAATCATGTCAACCACTCTAAGGGCTCTTCGTGTGATGAATCATCAAACATGATGTCCACATTCAAGGGTCGTTATGCTACTTCTGGTGTGATGAATCAACAAAGGGTAGTTATGCGTTTTCCAAGGTCTTCCTATGGATTTTTGGTGACATTGTGCACAATTGTTATTTTTAGGGTCTTCTTTTATTTGAACAACTCATACTCATCTAGTGCAACATTCCCATTTAGCTCTTATCATGTTAGGGTTAGGGTTCTTGTATTTTAGGGTTTTTTCTTCTTCTTAGGTTTTGTTGACATCATTATAAAATGTAGTTTAAGCCTTTTGTTATGGTTGGTTTTTTGTGAAGGAGTATCACTATCACATCTCTTCTCAAAGATGAGATACCACTATTCTAACCTTCTTCTATTGTTGTGTATATAGTATAATTTTCCATCATTTGATTCATTAATAAAAGTTGGTTTTCACTACAATACTATACTTCAATATTGTATTTGTGTTATCTCTAAAAAATAGTTATAATATTGGCATTTTTTAGGTCATGATTTTCCAATGCATTTTTGGGCCTTGGGGAAGTTATACACAATTGTTAGGGACCCAACTCAATTTGCTAACTTTATTTCCAATGAACTAAAGAAGACACAAAACAAAACATTGAGTGAAAAAGTTATGGTCATAGAAAGGGATCTCCTTTTATTTGAATAACTCATACTCATCCAATGCAACTATAACACCCCATTTTTAATCCCTTGATTATATGTAATTAATCATGAGTAATGATTTCTATGCCATGGCATATCAACATTGTAAATGTATTATTTGTTTAATAAAACATGTCACACAACCGACTGATGGGTGGAGCACTTGTACTAGCCATGATACCATGAGAGGGGTTAGTGAGGAGGCATAGAGAGAGAATTCATGTGTTGAAGGACCCCAAGTTGCCTTGATGAACTATGTTGGGGAAAATACCCATAATTTCTCTTTAGCTTGAAGTTGAAGTCAATTATTAAAGAAAGGTACAGTTGGTAGCTAAGGAAGTGACTACCAATGTAAATGCATGGGAGTGAATGTAGGGTACATCCACGGGGAAACAAGGGCAACCCTAGCAACACGAGGAGAACTCGAGAAACTTTGGGGGAAAAGGAAGGCAGAAAAACGCACGGATGTGGGCTGAGGAAATCTAGTTCTAGTTTTGGAAAAGAACAACGTGAAGAGTACATTGGGCATACGTAGGGACATAGCTCATACATTAGAGCCAGAGAGCTCGTAAAGAAGAATGCCAAGCAAAATAGAAATGGGTAGCAAGAACCCATGAGCAGACGAGTAAGGTTTCGATGGAAGTGTGGAAGAGTCCATGAGTCTGGGAGATCGAAAGAGAAAAATGTTGAGGATGTTGGATAATGTTGGGAGTTGTGGAAGATCCCATTATCATAACAGAAAGACAGAGCATCAAAAAATCTGTGTGATTGGGTAGAGAACCCAGAAACCAAATTGAATTGAGAGGGTCGTGAGCTTGATGCATGCAGAGTAGTGGAAAGGACTCCCTTGTGCTTTGATAATCCATCTAGGATGGCATCTATAAAACCTAGTGGATGCCCCAAGCATGATGGGTATGAAGGATTTTCTACTAGTGATTTTTGTGAAGGAGAGTGGCCTTCACATTGTTTGATGCTCTGGGAGACTAAATGTTCCCATGATGGTATCATGGCATGGCATGAGGGTGGCCAGATTGCATAAAACACTAGTGCATGTGATCCTATGGTTGGGTGGAAAAATGCTCACCCAAAGTTAGTTGGGTTGGCTACAACTCATATATAGATAAGTGTTCTTTATATTTTGTGCACTAGTTATAATAAATCGCTAGTGCATATATTTGTATTCATGAGTATGTATGGAATGATGGACAAATGAATGGTTGTGTGAACCATGTAATCATCATGTGTATTAGTTAAATCACCATACCTGTTATATTTTCTTGAATGCATGCATAAGTAGTCTAGGCTTGTGATTGAAGACCTGTGAAAGGTCAATGAATGACTATGAACAAGAATTTGTAAGGATAGTGCATTGTTGTCTTCCTATGTTTTTATGTGTGCATAGTAGTATAAATCATGTATTTGTTTTTCATGTGAGAAGAAATCATAATAATAAGTTGAGGAATAGAAGGAAGGCATGAATCTATGATAATTCTTGTGTGTTAAAATATATTCCATACTGGTATAATGGATGAGAATTGCATGGTTTACATATAAACATGTGAGGACTCAGAGATAGGTTGTAAGCCCTCTGATTCATGTGTGAAATGTAATTTACCCTCTAGGTTTTTTTTCTGTGTACATTTTCCTTGATACTCTATGAATTATCTTGAATTGTTTGTATATGGAAAGGGAAAGTTTGCAGGATATAAATTGAAGGTGTATGGGCAAGTATGCAGAGGAATCCGAGTGACTTGGACTCCCTAGTTCCTGTTAAATCTTGTAATGGAAAGCCTCTTAGAAACCCCAATATCTGGGACAGTTGGGTTCGTGAAGGCGCGAAGTATCCTTAGTAGAATTCCCTAGATATGGAACCTCGTGGTGGAACCCTACTATGGGAACCTAGACCATGTGGAACTCATGTAACTAGGATCAAAATTAACTAGGTTGTTCAAGCCTTTGATAATTGACGAAGGAAAGAAAGAAATTGACTAAGTGTTGAGGACAAATAAGAGTTGTCCATTGAGTGGCGGAGGTTGATCTCAACCATCAGCGGAGAAGGACTCAAGGTCAGTCTTGCAGGAGAAGTCTTGTGGTGGGAAGGCCTCGCAATGAAGTCCCAAGGAGAATTTTTCCAACCGCGCAAGGGTTTCCATGAAGGCTTGTGTGGTAAGCATCTATGGAAGAAAGTCCACGGAGAAGAGTCCATGGGACATAGCTCGATTGATCCGTGGGTCATAGCCATAGAGGAATTAATCAGGAGAGTGTGAACTTGTTGGGTAAAGGCTGTGAGTGCAAGTCGATGAGCAGCGAGAGTCATTGATGCTCAGAGATCAGATCCGAACCATCGGATCTATCGAGCCAAGGGGGGTTGCTAAGTAACATGTTGGTTAAAGATCATGGAGGTTTGGGTACCCATGAAAATATAGAAGATTGGTCTTGGACAGTCTAGGCTATCAGATCTCATAGGAAGCATGTTGATGCGAGTTGCAACCAGCATAGAAGTTTGGAAAGTGCATTAAGCTCGGATAGGCCGCGCACAATCTTAGGATCAATAAGAGTTGTTGGATTGGCGGAGCCAAGATTCAGACTATCAGATTTTTCGAGCCCAATGGTCGGTAAAAAGCGTGTCAGTTAGGAACCCGTGTAGGATCTGGATCATTGATCATGATTCTTTCTATATGTCCAATCTGTCGGACATGCATGTTAACTAGGGAAGGCTGAATGTGGGAGAGATATCCACATCAACATACCGAGTCATTTGCCACATTAGGTGAAATGTTGGTAAGTGATGATGTGGTTGTGTTGGCAGCCAATTCACATTTTATACTGTCCTTATAAGCTGCCTACACTAGAGTTTCGCAAACTTTGATTTTCGTCGCAACCTTCGAATAAAACGACACTATTGTTTTATATGTGTTTGCCCACTAGCCCTTGTTCTTGTTTTCACGACTACAAGCGTGAAAAATTTGACTTCGAAGTCATATTAAAAACGTCACTAGATTGTTATGATCGCTCTTGTTTATATGCCCATTGCGTTTCCAATTTATTTATCGTTATACAATTGACAACACTCCAAGATCCTTATTCATTTGGCATTCTTTATTTGTTAATATGACTTCGTTTTACAAGACTGTGATGATATTCTTTTGATCGAGTTTGTGATGCATTGGTGATTTGAATTATATGTTCTTTGATCGATTCCCTGGACACATTGGTTTCATGAGAACACATTGGTGTTATGATTAGACCCTTGGTATAAATCATTTCATACAACACATAGTTCATATAATCGAACCCTTGGTGTGATTTCAAATTATTGCGTTGGTTTTAAAACTATGACTATTGCTCTCGCAAATGTTTGGTCCACGTATCATAGATTTGATTGATTATTTAAATGGCATAGTTTTTAACCTATGCAATAGTGGTTTGAATCGTTGTATGCGCCGGCGGTTGTACTATGGGATATGACTGTTTTGCATGGGCTGAACTAGCTCCACCACCTTCGAACGTTCTGTCATTAATGTTTTCCCCCTATCCCGGTTCACCTTTACTAGATTTCGGGCGAGCCTGTGAGCTATCGACCCTGTGTATACTCTGTTTGAACCCTTACCCACTCACTCTGCTCACCGTGTGCTCCTGTCTATGGCACCGATGGTGCGCATAGAGCCGAATGGTAGCCAAGCTCTGTTGCTACTCGATAATGCCCGTAAAGATTTAGAAAACAGTGGTTGGCTAGTGTTTATACAGAGGTTTGAGGGTTTCAACCTTTGTGTTGTCCAACAATTCGCCCTCACCTTTGACGGGTGCAGGGCTAAAATCGGTGACATGCAGCTCGAGTTGAGTGAGAAATTCATAAGCTCTACTACAAGACTAGCAGCTTCAAGTGAAAGGTGGTTTAAAAACTCCAAAGTCGATGAGGTGCCATGGCCTTTGCTATTCGTATCACAAAAGGTTGCGTCCTGTGATAAAGGTATGCCTATTTCCACCCTCAAACCCACGTGGCACGACCTTTTAGTGATCGTTAAACAATTTGTGACCTGTGAAGGTTGGTATGGCTTGGTTTTTCTATATCACCTCCGGTTGTTGATGAATTTCATGGGCTATCCTTTGATCATGCCACATTACTTCTTGCGTAGTCTTTACAAGATGTCTAAGAGATTCAAGCATGAGAAGGCTGATAGCAGCCGTTTTCATCACGGCTTGATTAAGCTCATCGTTGTCCACCATTTGAGCCTTCATGGAGATAATTGGCAAGCCTTTCTATCTAGAAATGGCTTTGCTAATCCGGAGTCTGTTCAAATCGATAAGGTTTTGGTCAGTGAGACTATGGTCAGGCCACCTGTGCCATTCCATATCCTTTTACCTCCTGCCAAACCCTCGGTTTGCCCTGACATCGACCTACCCGACATCATAACCAACCTGTGTACAAAAGACAAGATTGAGGCCGTCAAGAAGCCTGTGAGTAAGAAAGTCAAGGGTAATCCTACTGTCAACAATAAAGGGAAGAAAAATGCTCAATTGATATCGAGACTTGCTCGGAACAAACCTAAACAGAACATCGACCAAAAGCCCATAGTGCTGAGTGAGGACTCAGACTCCGATATCGAGCGTTTCCTAGCTGAAGAGTACCCCTATTCTCATGGCCTGTGCTCTACGAAACCCTATGACTTTGTCTCTAACTTACCCCCGTGCCTAAAAAACGACCCAAATTACCCGGGAATCAAGTTGCACAATGAAACCCCTGTTGGCTTAAACAAACCCTCGCCTGTGTTATCAAAGCCCGAGCAACCATCATGTATCCAATGTAACGCTTGGCTAGAGCGTTATTACATCGACGATCCCTTGTTGCAATCAAAGATCAAAGCATTAGAGGAACGAGTGACAATGCTGGCGAAGGAGAACAATAGGTTACAATCCAGTGAAAAGAAACAAAAAACCACCGGTTCGATCGTCTTTAGGAATGTTGAAGCGGAAACAGCCTTTGTCAATTCCAAACTATCATGACCGAGTTGTTTTCTGATTGTCCAGGTATGAATTTCAATATGAATTTTTCTTTGTAGGTTTGCTTGAATTAATTTAATTGATTGAAGTTGTTTTCAATTAGCTCTGTTCATTTTAATACATTCGAAATGATTCTGTTATAGTTTGATCATAAAAAACGGTTACGTTGTGGATCCTGTACAGTAAATTCATTTTGCTAAAATTAAATGTAGATATGATTTGGTTATGCGATTTTGTCGTGCTCAGCTTAGTATAAGAAATTGATTGGTTTTTTATTCTGTTTGGTTTGTTTTTGAATCAATTCTGTTGATCTGATTTAGGATAGTCGATTTGGTTTGATTTCGATTAGTTTCGTTTGTTCCTAATAGACTCAAAACAACCCTGTTGACTTCGATTTACCAGGAACGACTCTATTTTGTATTGAATCAACATTTTCGTTTGGATTTTGATTACATTCGACCTGTGCAAAAGATCTATTTCCTAAAATCGTGGAGCTGTGTTGATTCATAACGATTGTGTCGACCCCAGACTGTTTCGATTCGTTCCTGTTTGATTTGATTTGCAAATGATTGTTGCGTGCCATGATTAGCATGATCGTTGGTATATGTTGATATAGTTCTATTAATTTGAAAAACGATCCTGTTGATATCATTTGGATTCGACAATGATTTTGTTAATGGTTGAAGCGACATAAACTATTACATGCATGATTTGTTTAACCGGTTACAGTTTGTGTCGATTGGAATTGGTCCATGAAAATGATTTCATTACTATCGAATTATCTAATGCGGTTTTGTTTACCCCGAATTGGTGATAACAAATTGAACAGAGTGCATGTATCTCTGTTATCATTCGATTGACCACAATTTCGTTTGCTCTCAAATTTGCATACAAGTTTTGATTTGAATGATTCATTTGGTTTCTAATTAGCAATCAAATATTGGTTTAATAGTTTGAATATAATTTTTTAAGATTCGAATTGGTTTTAAAATGATTCTATGTTCAAATTAGACCAGCTACAGAATCRCAAGATTCTGTAGCTAGTCTTAAAATTAGATTTTTGATAATTTTATCAATAAAATATCCTCTAAACTTGTTTATTTTTGTCTTCTTTCAGGTGCATACAAATTACAATGATCAATTGGGCATGTTGTAGCAGTTTGGGAGATACTTTGGATATGGTTTTGTTTTAGGTTGTTAGTTTTAGTGAGACTTGGGAGATTATCTCCAGATTTTCTGTAAACTGTTTTGATAATTCCCACAGGGATGTTTTACCCTGTGGGAGGTCTTTAAATACTTGTTATTTTTTGTAATGAGAGGMATCATCATCACTGTTGGGAGAACCAGACTATGGATTTATGATTCAGACTGAGATGAAAGTTGATGTCTTGTAACAGCTTTCRCTTTCAATATATCAAACTTTTGTTTCAAGCTTTCTGCATATCAGTTTGCAATTAATTATCGACTACTTTAGCTATCATGATTCATTGCRTGTTGATGTGATTTGATTTATATGTTGTCCATGTGTGATTTCTCTTATTTAAAAAATACAACAATTATTCTGCTTCAGTTTAATGAATTACAGGTTTACCTTTTTCGTTAAATGAATCACTTTCTACAAGTCTCTGCACACAAATTTATCTAGCTGCGACGATTTGTAAATTATAAGATTGCTGTAATTTTTTATGTCTTGTTTGTCCTGTCATTTATATTTTAAGAGCACAGCAGCTTTCCGTTTACGAGAAGCTCGTGGAAAATCTAGTGCGGGTTTCCTCCCACCGAACAACTGAATCAACCACTGCATACAGGACCAGCCTGAAGCGTTACTTCAGGTCAGTTTTCTATTCGTTATTTGATAGTCAATTTGTTAGTGTTATATAAGTAGTTTAGATAGATATATTTATAGTTTAGATTCTTAGTTAGAATTATCATTTTAGTTGCTTAGTTTAGATAGTTTTTATTCTATTTCTTTTTCATAAAATTATAAAAATAAAAAAACAATGGTTTCACTGTCTTAGGACAGATTACAAATGATTTTTGCAGGTTTTCATTTAAATCTGTGATTTGTAAATATTGTATATTTGTAATTTAAGCTGATTCTGTTAATAATTAAACATTTAATTTTGTAGAATTTTAGTTATATGATTTAGTTAATAGATTGTATATATGTAGTTTAGATTTGTTTATTAGTTTGTTTTAATTATTGTTTTTATTTAGATTAGTTTATTAGTGTAGTTTTCATTTTTTTTTCTAGGACTTAGATCGACCAACGGAGCCGCTTAACCCGTCAGGGTGGGTTATCCCAAACGGCTTGGGTTATTTAGACAACCCCAGACCGGATCCACTCTTCCAGTTGATGGACATTCATTTTCGCCCGTCAACAAATGGCGCTAGAAGGAGGGCCTGAAATTTATTAAAGGCACGAGGTGGTCGTAAGATTCCTACACCACCCAATCGCTCACCTATAGTGACAAGAAGTCATTTGAACGACAACATTCCCCCTCAAACAACAACCACATCAAACGACGATCCATGGATCACATTTGAGCCAGCAACCCCAAATCCTACAGGTGGTGACATACAAGAGATTGTCCGCCAATCTCTCATAAGAACTCATAGTGCTTTAGCCCGTTTGAGGCAACCAAATCGACCTTTGGACCAACGTTTAGATTTCTCTGATATCAGAGAGCAACTCGGAGGCGCTAATCTCACTGTGAACCCTACAGATCCAATCCTCACTCCTACTATAGGAGGATCTGGAATACCTCCCTTACCACCTCCTTCATCTCCTTCTTCCTCTGGAGGAGATTCTTCTGATGAAGGCAGTTCCCCTTCTTATCCTTCCACACCGACTACACCAATGGCCAACCAGAACAACCCTGCCAGACCTTGGCTCGACCAGGATGTAGTAGTTGTACCTGGAGCACAACATCCCTTACCCAAACATCCAGAGAAGTGGCTTCCGAAGTTTGACCCTGACTCTAAACAGATCGCTGAAGATCACATTAAAAAAATTATGTTAGCCATAAGACTCCGCAATGTCGAGCATGAAGACGTAGTCTGTAGGTTGTTCCCCTACACTTTCGAGGGAAATGCATCTACATGGTACTTTTCCCAGCAACCCCATACCATCGTGTCCTGGGAAAAGTTCGAGTCATGCTTTTTGGAAAAGTTCAGAGATGGTAAGCCTCCGGAAGTCCTAGTCATGGACCTTTCTAGCTTAAGAATGAACTCGAAAGAGAAAGTTAAAGAATTTAATCAAAGATTCTTAACACTTAAAAATCGAATCCCTACAGATTCCATGCCTGCCGAGAATCTCATAATAGCATACTATACTAAAGCCTTGCATCAAAGTATAGTTATTTGGGTTAAACGATCTAAGAAAGCCACTTTGTTAGAAGCCTTCGAGGAGGCCAGCTAGATTGAAAAAGACATACTTAGTCTTAAAGACTCTACTAGTAATGAAACAGAAACTAGTTCATCTTCCAAAAAGAAGATCGAAATCCTCCCTAGACCTACTCAAAGTAAAACACAACTTGAAAGCTTTGATTTAGAAAACTTAACTAAAGTCATTCAAAAACCGTCGAATCAAGTTATAGATTTAAAAAAGACGGCCAAAGAAGATTCGTCGAGCAAAGGGCCTTACAAGCCCCCGTTCAGGAAGCCTTTTCCCACCAACCAACCTAATCCAAACACCAAGGGCCTTAATCTAGAAAGTCTGCAATACGCCCTTCAAACAATTCTAGAAGCCCAGGATAACTTGATGCCTCCTGAGATTCCTAAGGAGGTAGTTGAACAAGAGACAGTTCAAGAAGAAGAGTCTTCTCCAAACATTTTTTGACACTTCTCGGATAGCATCTTTCAAGCTAACTTCGAGATAGTACATCCCTATAACACTAGGAGTAAGACAACAAACAAACCTTCTTCCGAAAACACTGCGACTTCGCCTCCAAAAAAATCTAAACCAGCTGAGACTAAACAAAGTCATGTGAACCCCAACTTAGATTATGATTTAGTTGAAGATCTTAAAAAGTTAAGGGATAACATTTCTGTTTACGAGTTATTGAAATTTCCATTTCTGCTACAAAAAATGTTGCAAAACATCGCAGAGAATGGCAAAAATGGTAACTCAAACAGTAGCAAGGTTGTGTAGAACAAAGTTCCTCAGAAGACTTCCACTAAGAATAATCCTGATTCTCAGGATAAAAGAATCCTTCCTATAAATAATGTAAATAATGTAGATAAAATATCTTTAGAAACTGCGAGTAAAAAG
>ML788398.1:370764-383123 GCA_009831015.1 Picea engelmannii
ATTGTCCCTTGCTCTGTGTGTGTTTTCCAGTGTGTTCTTTGTGTCATCATCTTGAAGAAAATTGAATATGGAGGTCCTTTAGATAAAATTTTCCTTCACTTTGATCCTCAGACCTGTCGGTTCTTTGAATCACAAAATGGAGTGATCACTTGTCCATGGAAGAAACACAATTCTTCAATCTTCTTCACTTGTACCCCGATTCACATTTAGAAGTCTTCAAATCAGTCTTGCTTTGATTTCGTCCTCCTGTGAAGTCCATAGGAACTTCACCCTTCACGCATGATCGTATCTTGTTCACTAGAGGTCTCGTGGATCGATCATGTACTGTGAAGATCCACATTCACAGCTTCAAACCTTGTCGTCCTAAACACTAGAGTAAATATCTATTCGTATCCCCTTTGGCACTTTAGCGCTTCACATGACCACATTCCATAACCAGGGTCTTAACTCATTACCAGGATGGGTGTCAATTACTAGTGCCCACAACACACAAAAATAAACCTCTGATAATATCCAATCCAATATAACTAGGTCAATTGGGATATTGGCTACACCGGTCACATTGGATCTCAGACCACTGGTCCTTATAATTGCTACAAACTGTGCCAAGTGGGGAGTCGATCCAATAAATCAAACTATTTGGTTTTTGGGCTTATCGGGTACTGTGGTTTTCGAGAATGTTGGGCCACCAAACTGTTAGGGCCTCGCACTTAAAATCATTCCACACTCTATTTCTTCTCCGATTCGGTATCACGGGGATCAGGATGTCGGGTTTCGAGCATCCGAGTTCCAATTTGCAGGAACCAAAAAAATGTTTCGATCCAGTGGCCACCGACCACCGAGGAACTAGAGCACTAGACCATCGGCTTTGGCCATCAAAATATACACCATCACTCATGTTCTCCCGATCTGATTGAGTGTTTATATCCATCAATATCAATACAAATTGATGATGGATCCTATCGTTGGTCACATGATATCATTAATGGATCATCATTGATCCTTACAGTGATCAATGGCGGATCTTCTCTTTGCTGGAATACTCGATTTATCTTCACCATTCTGACCTGCAATCACACACACTTGCATAGCTTCACTCTGCATGAATTCATAGGTTTTATACACATAG
This sequence comes from Picea engelmannii, assembly GCA_009831015.1. Taxonomy (NCBI): domain Eukaryota; kingdom Viridiplantae; phylum Streptophyta; class Pinopsida; order Pinales; family Pinaceae; genus Picea; species Picea engelmannii. Next base: position 371,894 of record ML788398.1, read on the forward strand.
TTTTAAACACTTGAAGAAAGAAATTCAAAATACACAAAAATACATAATTTCCATTAAGATCGAATTCGACCCATTAGACCTGGTTTACAAGATATGGGCTCCTTAGGCCCTAGCCGCACTTGTCCTAATTTTACATTGTGGCCTACCTATATCTCACAATGTCTGCAAGCTTATATATATATATATATATATATATATATATATATATATATATATATATATATATATATATATATATATATATATCAACAAATACAATAAGGATCGGATCAATTAGATCCAATCTATTCCAATCACTAAAATCACTCAAAACAACAAACCCATTCTCTAGGAAACTCTTTTTCATACATGGTTAATCAACCATTCTTCCATTATAATTCTTCATACCTATACTTGTATTCGCCCTACATCACCATCATCATCATCCTCATCTTAGGTATTTGACATACCCATAGCCATGCTCTCAATGCTCCTGCATCAAACTCCCATTTTTATTTTTTATTTCCTTGACACCCGCGATGTGGCACCTGCGGACCCTCTCCTTGGCGCTTTTCAACTCTTACGTGCAGGGTCTTAGCTCTTGATTCTAAGCTCCTACCTTGATGTGACCACGGACTGCAACCGTGGGTCAACTCCCTTCACGACCCTGCACTTCGGGACTTTCGCGAGTTTCTTCCTCCTTTTGTCGATTTTTGAATAGGTGAACTTCTCTGGGACTAGATCTATGACCCTCGTTCTTCTCGTGATCAATGACTATGATTGACCTCACAAGTTCAGACTTCACGAGTATTTTCTCCCCTCGACTCTGCTTTCTCCAATCATGAATTAGCGATGCGTTGATCCCTTGCCACGTGCCTTTCCATATCCAACGGTCTGGATTTGAAATCCCTCTTTGTGACTTCGTGAAGATCCTTTTCTTTCTCCCGAAAAACCTTACGAAGTTCCTATTCCTAAAAATCTGAATCTTTTGCCACTTGTCTCCTCCTTGACAGTGGATGACTTCTCTGACTTCAAGACTTCGACAAGTCCTCAACTCCCTTGCACACTTAGTGCAATTTCACCTTTCGAGACTTAGGTTGTTCTCGAAGGCTTTTTGCACTCCTTGCATAAATCTGTGCAACTCTCCTGCGAATTTTCTCGGCTTGAAAGCCTTCAAGGTTTAAAGTTCCTCTCCGAGCTTCTCATGCCCTCCTGGCAAGTTCTCGCCCTTCCTCCTGAGCTTATAAGAAAAATTCCCAACACCTTAGGCGCACTCCTTGTGCTTGGCTGAGTTCTTCAACGACTTCTCCCCCAACCTTATGGAAAGGTTTAAGGCGTCTCCTTTCCTTTGTCGATGCACTTCTTGCAAAGCCTTCCTTCACCAGAATGTTCAGGAATTCTGGGACTCCTCTACACCTTCAGTCATGTAGTTCCTGGGTATGCTCACGCAAGCTCGATGCCCTATTGGCAGAGTGTTCCAGAGTGTTTAGTAACTCTAGACTATGCTTCTCTCCACACAGTCTTTCTTTTCAAGGGACTTAACCGCATTGAAATTTCTCCCTAAGTCAGTGAATAAATCTGGTGTTCCCTCCTGACAGTTTCTCTTCCGACTAACACTCCTTGCATCGTTTTACAAAGTACCCCTTATCTGTCGCACACTCCTTGCACTTAGCCTAGAGAACCAAACTTAACTCAACACACTCTTGGATAGAAAACTGTATCTCTATCCCTGCAGATGATTTCTAACATTCATCTACAACTCAAATGCATGTAAAATACATTCATAACACAACACTCATTGAACAGAAAGATAAAACAAGAAAAACTGTCATTTTCTATTAATGGTGGAATGTTGATTTACAATGGTGGAGTCCAAGCTACAATTGAGTCTCATCTCTCATCAACCTCCAGTCTATCTACCAAATGTCTATCCAATGTCTACCCAACCTAACATGACCAACCTTACATGGACAACCCTCTACTATGCTTACAATACAAATATTTATACAAGAGGGGCTCAAATGAGCTTCCCTCGCAAGATAATTAATGGTTTCAAATAACCACCCTTGTTTCTTATCGAAAGGGAAAACTACAATGATGGCAATTCTTCTCCAAATCGGACATAGATCCATTTCATCGTCAGCCTATTAATGGTGACCTTATCTCCAGCTTGTGCGAGAGCACGATTTGGATATTCCAGCTTGTCTTCTGTAATATCCCCAAGTACGAGCCCTGTTGTAATCATGTTTATGAATTGTAAATCATGTTTTGTAGGCTGGTGAGCCGAGTATTGATAATCTAGTAGGCTTATGTGTTTATTAGGCCGAGGAGCCTAAGTGTTAAATGCCAAGAACATGTTTTTGTATATGTAATATGCAGAACATTAACAAATATTAAACATCATTGGTGCAGACCGACCATGAAGAAAGAGTGATGGGGGACTAAGCTTCCACAGGGTGGGTAATGGAAAAGGGGCTGAAATGTTGGAAAGAGGGGTTAATCTTAGGGGGCTTAAGTCCTTGAGAACAATATTTTATTATTATTCTAAAGCTAGGTGAAAAAACATGTTTTTATCCTAAGTCCTAGGAGAGGCAAGCATGCAGCTCCAACATGTGCAAAAGGGAACGCATGCATCTCTAGGAAGACAAGTGTCAATCTGGGCACATGCGGTTAAAAGTTGAAATGTCAGTTGAGTTTGGGGGTTCGTCCTCCATTCTTTCGTCGGCTGTCTGAAATAATGAATTTTGTCTGATCTTTATATGCCTCACATAAATATGAAACTCGAGGTCTATGATGTTTTCTTGAGAGGCCGATACACCCTCTTTCTGAACCATTGAGTCTGTGTTCGACCTCTATGCGGCTTCCTTGTCACGCACCCTGAAAACCAGCAAAAAACCCGAGAATTGAGTCGTGTCACATGTGTGTCCTGTGAGCCTAGCTTATCCTCTCTTGCAGGGTCGAGTATGTACTTGAATTATCTTTGGGTTGCTACCTTCTATGTTTCTTGAGTGGAATTGACCAGTTGTTTTTTATGTTATCCTCACTTTGTGGGAATTGGGCTGAAGTTGGTTGAAGAACCGGGTTGTCAGGCCTGTGAACAACTCTCTCCAGGTGAGAGAGTCCAGCACCAGCTACAGAGTTCTGATAATTCTTGATCTGACCCGTTGTCAAGTCCCAGAGAGGGAGGTGAAGCACCAATGGACTGTGATTATGAAGGTCTATACTCTCGGGTGGAACAGGCATGTGGGGACCGAGAGTCCGTGAGTAGTGGGTGTAAGAAGGCTCTTGGAGAGAATCCTGCTGGTTGCTCTATGCAATTTTCCTGTAACCTCAACCTAGTCTAGGATTCCCTTGCCTTGCGTGGAGCTTAGTCCCAACTCAGGGATGACCCACTGTTGAGCGTGATGAGCAGCGAGGTCTATGGTTGGGAGGTTCATGGAAGGTCTGCACGTAGTTGATGGAGTTACAATAGTTTCAAAGATAAGTATATGCACGTGTTTAATTTCAATTAAAATGCATGTCTGTGATGCTTGAAATATTATCATGTATTCTGTTGCAATGATATTTACTCTTAATTCCATTAATTATGTATGTTAGTAGTAATTAATTCCATTAATTCTTGGGAATACCGTGCAATCGTGCTATTTCCCTCATAAAAATATCAACAATGTTAGTTGCCTTGTGAATAGTCTTTAATAGAATAAAATGGGCAGCTTTCATAAGATTTTCCACCACCACCATGACTGAATCATGATGCTTGCATGTTCTGGGCAATCCTATGATGAAATCCATTGTCACCACTTCCCACTTCCACTCAGGAATGGGTAAAGGCTGCAGCAACCCTGTTGGGTGTCTATGCTCAACTTTAACCTTTTGGCATTCCATACATCTGGTGATGTATTCTGCAATCTCTTTCTTCATACCTAGCCAAAAGTAATGGCTCTTGACTGCTGCCACAGTCTTCTAATATCCAGGGTGTCCTACATAAGGCACATTTTCATTTCATGCAAAATCATAATTTTCAAGTCCTAGACATTAGGTACAAAAATTTTGTTCTTGTACAAAAGTATTCCATCCATTTCCAACTTATAATTTTCCACTTTTTGTGGCATCTCACCTTGTTGTATCTTTTCTACCAAATCCCTGTACTGCAAATCTGTATTTGCAGACTTCAAAATTCTTCCTTTAATATAAGTTTGGTACATGCTAATGGATGTAGCATGTAAGTCATGCACTCTCCTGTTGAGTGCATCAGCCACTTTGCTCTCTTTTCATTTAATATGCTTGATATCAAAGTCATAGTCACAGAGAAACACCAACCACCTACTATGTCTAGCGTTCAAGGTTGGTTGATCAAACAAATACTTTAGACCGTTATGGTCTGTACTCAGTTCGAACCTCCTTCCTATGAGGTAATGTCTCCATTTATTTAGAGCATGCACTATGGCTGCCAACTCCAAGTCATGAGTGGCATAGTTCCTTTCATGCTCTTTCAACTTTATGGATTCATAACAAATCATGAATCCATTCTGACTGAGGACTCCTCCCAGTCCTTCTTTGCATGCATATGTGTACACCACAAAGTCTTCATTCGGATTTTCAATCCTTAGGATTGGAGCACTAGTTAATAGTTGCTTCAATCGATGAAATATTTTCTCACAATCTTCTATCCACTGAAACTTCTTCTCCTTCCTTTGAAAGGAAGTGATAGGGTGAGCTATCCTCGAGAATCCTGCAATAAACCTTCTGTAATAACCAACTAGACCCATAAATAATCAAACTTCTGTCATTTATTTGGCGCTGACCATTCTCTGATGGCTTCAATATTCTCAGGATCTACAACTATCCCATCCTTCAAAATAATATGCCCCAAGTAATGGATCTTCTCCTGATAAAACAAGCACTTGCTCAACTTGGCATATAGTTGGTGATCTCTTAGCACTTGCAGAACCATCCTCAAATGATGTTCATGCTCTTCCTCTGACTTGGGATACACCGGGATATCATCTAAGAAGACTATGACAAACTTGTCTAGATAGTCCCTGAATACACCATTCATCAAGAACATAAAAAAAGCGGGTGCATTCGATAGCCCAAACGGCACCACTGTGAACTCGTAATGACCATACCTTGTTCTAAAGGCAATCTTGCTAATGTCTTCATCCTTTATCCTTACATGGTGATATCCTGACCTGAGATATATCTTCGAAAATATCTTCACATCCTTCAACTGATCGAAGAGGTCATCAATCCTCGGCAGAGGATATTTTTTCTTTACAGTTACTTTTTTCAATTATCTGAAATCGATACACAATCTCAGTGTCCTGCCCTTCTTCTTCATGAACAGGACCGGGGTTCCCCAAGATGACACACTTGGGCATATATACCCCTTCTTCAGAAGCTCTTTAAGTTGCAATTGCAGCTCTTTCATCTCTGGCATACTCATTCTGTAAGGAGCTTTTGACACTGGAGCTGCTCTAGGCATCAAGTTTACAGAAAATTCAATATCTCTCTTTAGGGGTAATTCAAATACCTCCTAGAATACATCTTCAAACTCTTTTAGCATGCATGATCTTCAATATTTGAGATCTCATCCTTAGATGCTTCCTCCACATGGACTGCAAATAATTGACAGTATTTCCTTTAGCACTTCTTCAACTGCATTGCTGAGATTTCTCTGATAGCAACAACTCTAGGAATCCTTGGATTGTTTTTCAATTTCCTTCCTCATTTAGACAAGTGAATGCCTTGTTATGACAGTCCAAGATGGCATGGTGTTGGTCCAACCAGTCCATCCCAATTAAACAGTCATAAGAACCTAAAGGCAGAATGTTCAATTCAACCTTTTTGCTCAGTCCATTCATGTCCACAAGACAAGACTTAACCAACTCAGTGAATTTTCTCTTGGTTCTTGTAGCCAACTGCACTAACCAAGACTTTTCATGTTTGATTTTCGACAAATGCAAACTTTCCACCACTCTAGGATCTATATAACTATGGCTATCCCCTGAATCAATTAAAACAGTAAATGGTTGGTTGTCAATCATACCTTCCACTTCAATCATGTGCGGTTGATATTCATCTTGCTTATTATCTAGGGCTACATATATCCTTGGAATTCTATTTCTCATGTCCTCCACTGTTTCATCTTGCTGAACATTATGGACAACTCTCACTTTTCCATTTTTTATGGGGACAATCTTTGTACTTATGGTTCCCCTGACAGCCCCAACATTGAATGGGTGTCTACCTTGAAATTTTTTCCCCTATGTCAACCATTATTGACTCTCTAAATGATGGCTATCCTTGAGGAATGTTTCTGAAAAAGGGTGTCTTAGTTCCCTTCTTCCTCTGATCCATCTGGAATTTCTTCTTGTCATCCTAAGCCTTCTGAAAAGTAGGCTTTTGTATTTGTTTCTCATATAAGCATTTCTCTCTTCTTATTGTTTCTTCCATAGTCTTAGGGTCATCATACTGGATCTTGTCACTGATGGAAGGTGGTAGTCCACTCAGATACCTCTAAATATTGACAGTCTCATCTTTGATGAACATAACATACTTCAACAATTCCAAAAATCTTTGCTCGTATTCATCAATGGTCATTTTGCCCAGCTTGAGTTCAAAGAATTATTTCATCTTTCCATCATAATATCTTTTAGTCAAGTATTTATTCTCGAAATACCTCTTGAATTCTCTCTAAGTGATATATTTATCTCTAATGTGTTGTACCTACACAAGTTGATCCCACCACATGGATGCCTTTCCTTTCAGTTGATACATTGCAATTCTTCCTTCTGCATGAGAGGAATAATTCTGCAGTTGGAAATATTTCATCATGCCAAGCAACCGTGTTTCGGCATCTTCCTCCTTCTTTTGTTCTACATAAAATGTAGGAGGCTTAATCTTGTTTGTTTCTCCCTTCAGTTCATCCACTCCATATCTCTTGTGCTTTCTGGTAGGAGATGGGCTTGAACTACTGTGTTCCCTCCTCTTGGAGCAACCTTGGGAGTGATGATGGTGTCTACCAACACTCCTTGATCTTCTTCCCTCAGAATCCCGGTGACTCCCTGTTTTTCTTGAGTCTCTCTACTTGTCCAACTTATTTTCTATTCTCTCCAGACTCTTCATCAACTTTAAGTTGAATTATCCTTGCTTGTCCTTAGCTTTCATAAGTTTCTTGCTATCTGCTCGGTGAGTTTGGGAATCTTTCTACAATCGTTCAATGATTTCCATCATATTTCCTTCCTTATATAACTAATATCCATGTCCATTGGATTTCAAAACTTCAACTCCCAAATGAATATTCATTCCTTTTTCTTCATCCTCATAACTTGAAGCAGTTTGTGCCTTTTCCATTTATTTGCACTCAGTGGCAACTCTATTCAGTTCTGACACTCATTGAACTCTGCAAACACAACTTGCAGTCAACCAAAATTTGTCAGGTCGTCATTCCTTAACAATTCCCACGACATTCATAAACAAATGTGATTCAAGAAAACATTCAGTTTTCATGAATTTTCTGAGCTCTTCTTGACTTTGTAGTAAACTCAGGCCGTGGCCCTTTTCTCTCAGTTCCCCAACCCACGTGACCAAGTTTTGTGCCCAATCTCTAGGTCTCAAGGTTCTCTAATCGAGACTTCGGATTTCGAAAAACTCCAATCATAGCACATCCGTTATTTAAAGTTTTGAATTACCAAACTCGCAAGGCAGGAGGATCAACCACCCACTATACCTAACATCCGACGGTGGACATACATAAGAAAAATCCTGTCATCGAAGCCTCCAAGACTTTGGAGGTTCGGGACTTCAGAGTTTCGGGTTTTGGAGGTTCGGGAATTCGGTCCTGGAAGCATCCACACTCGCTTCCCTCTCCAACTCCCAATTTATGAACTTTCTAGCCTATGGGCCCACAACATAGTTGTCACCAACCCCGATGGTGACACGTGGTGTACTTAAGAAGGTCCATGTTACCCTAGGTGACATCATTTGTCCCCACTACGTCTAATTTTTCCTTCGGGACCCACTGACATGTGGCACACATCCCATGTGTCCACATTCATCCAAGTGGCGTCAACATGACCCACTACTTTGAATCTTTGGGATTTCGTAATTTCAAGCTTCGGGAGTTTGTGTGTCAACACATCCCACTTCTCCCGACAACCAAACTCCCGAAATTACAATCTGCTCTTCTTCTTGATCCAACAGTCAAGCTCTTTTTCCTAGATCTATGGTGTATATATTCTCGAGATTTCGAAGTTTCAGGTTTCAAAGGTTTGTGTCTTAGTGCACCCCGCTTCTCCCGATTGACGAACTCTGAAAAGATTCTAGGATAACCTTCATGTGCCTTCTCAGGATTTGACGGTCATAAAGGACTCTCCTTTTTCCCTAACATATCCTATGGCTCTCAACATCCCAAGTGTTGAGGTCTCTCTCTCTCTCTCTCTCTCTCTCTGGTCAAACACCAAGCTGACTGCGGTTTTATTCTACACTACTCCTCTTGAGCTTCGTAACATGGCCAAGAAACTCGTTGGCACTAAGAAATATTCTAAGGTTCAAAATTGGTTCCATTTGAACACCATTTCAACTCGAAACCTTGGGTCCAAAGACCACCTATCCGACCCATCCAGGTTCAACGTTGAAACCTGGGGCTCTGATACCATATTGTAACAACCCAGGGCATCAACCCCATTGTCGGGAAACACTACTATGTAGAATAACACTTATATATCATGCATTTAAATGAAGTTAAATGACTTAACAAAGTAAATATATAATTACTGCTAACACACAAAATTAATGGAATTAACAGTAAATATCATTGCAACAGAATACATGATAATATTGCAAGCATCACATACATTAATGGTGGAATGTCGATTTACAATGGTGGAGTCTGAGCTACAACTGAGTCTCGGATCTCATCAACCTCCAGTCTATCTACCAAATGTCTACCCAACCTAACATGATCAACTTTACATGGCCAACCTTACATGGCGAACCCTCTACTTTTCTTACAATACAAAGATTTATACAAGAGGGGCTCAAATGAGATTCCCTCACAAGCTAATTAATGGTGTCAAATCACCACCCCTACTACTTATTGAAAGGACAAATTACAATGATGGAAATTATGCTCCAAATTGGACGCAGATCCATTTCGTCGTACGCCTATTAATGGTGACCTTATCTCCAGCTTGTGCGAGAGCACAATTTGGCTCTTCCAACGTGTCTTCAATTAATGTCTAGATCACGCCTTGGATCCTCGAGGAAAAAATAAAAGGGTGACGCCTCTCCTTCCTTACATGTGCACCATGTGTGTTAATTAGCTGGCATGTGCTGAGATGGAGTGATGCTCCTACATCATACTCCACAGTGGCAAAAATCATGAGATCCTTCTCATGAGCTCTCCAACATGGCTGAAATCCACCTGGATCCCAAACTTTGTCCTGGAGTTGTCTCTCGACTCCTATGCTCCGCTGATTTTGTTCCTGCATCTTCCCTACTACTCATGTAGGTTTCTTGTTTCTCATCTTCCTCTCGCTGACCAACTTCTCTACCGACTCCGACATCATCTTCCTTATCTCCTCGATCACCTTGTCCAGCTACTCCATTGGCTGGTTCTTCTGTTGTAGACTAGCTTGCTGCACTTGCTTCTGGTCGATGAGAAAATCACACTGGCTTCCCAAGACATATTTTTTGTTTGTGGCCTTATCTTACCATTCTATTGCATCCTCCACTTCTCCAGTCTCCATACTAAGTTGTCATTCAGTTGCTTCCCCTGATAGATTGATCCCTGTCATTTTTTCGGTTGGCTTTGTTCCAGGTTCTCCCAACTATTTCTCATGCTGGTGTAGTCCTTCATCTGCTTCCAACTTATCTTGTTGGATGTGCACACCTTGCACTACCACTCTCCTCTCAATATATTCACACATTCCAACAAATTCTATGCAGTTTGCTCGCTCTTATGTTGTAGGTTCCAACACTACAATCATTTCCTGTTCAACGTCCTGGCTGAAAATGTGGAGCGATTATGTTGAATGCTCTTCTCCTTCCGTCGAGACAGACATCAATACTTGTTCCTTCTCATCCTTGACAGTCTCTTCTTGTTGTCTCCCTGTCGCATTTGCAACATCTGTGTTATCCTCTCCTACTCTTCTTGGTAGGAATATCTCGACTTTTCCAATCATCATAACGTCCCTCTGATCCTCTTCGTTTGCTGTGATGAAAGTTTCTAACTTGTCATCATCTTCATTCACGAGGCTCACAGTTATGTGTGAATCTTCATCTAAGTGAGGTTTTTCTTCTACCTCCTCATTTGTTAATGAACTCTTGGCTGAGATCAATATTCTCCCTTTCCCACCTGGAAATCTAGGATGTCTCCTCTGCCCACCTGTTATTTTATGAGATCCACTGATCCCTTCTCATTTCCCACCTGGCAATCTACAAGACCCTTTATAGATCTCTTTCCCTTATGAATGAGGTTTTCATCATGTCTCAGTCAGCTCTTTAACACTTGTTTCTACCTTCTGGCCAACAACTTCTGAATAGGCCATCGAGTTGTCATATTCAAAGGCCATTCATACCTCCAATGTACCTTTGACTCCTGCTGCATTTTGAATGGTAGCTCCTCCATCTTCGCTCGAATTTCACTGAGCTCCTTATCCATCTCCACCTTACTCATCTGCTAGTGGACTTCTCCTTGACCATGATTATGACCGTCAATGGCCATATTTCTTTGTTTACAGTACACCTGGTTGTTTATCATCTGCTGCACTCCTTGCAACATTCCCAACAAAGCATCGCACTCTGTCTCCCTAGCTTACAAAAATCAATTCTGCAACCGCTCCTTCGCCTCCTTCCCTCTGCCTGAGAGAAATCAAGTTCTGATACCACTTGGTGATGACCTCCTCCTTTTGTCCTATCAATGAGGGTTCATCATGACCTCCCGGTCTAAGATCGTTCAAGTCTTCGAGTTGAATGACTCGTTGGGCTCCTGATGGGATTGTTTTCAACTTTACACAGGTCCCCCTCTTTATTTTTTCTTTCCTCAACACCAGTGATGTGGCACCTGCAAACCCTCTCCTTGGCGCTTTTTAGCTCTTACGTCGAAAATATTATCTCTCGATGCTAAGCTCCTCCCTTGATGTGACCATGGAATGCAACCGTGGGCCAACTCCCTTCACGACCCTGCACTTCAGGACTTTTGCGATTTGCTTCCTCATTTTCCCAATTTCTGAATCGACGAACTTCT
>ML788398.1:403136-430269 GCA_009831015.1 Picea engelmannii
AACCACTAACACACTCACTTAGTGACATCTGAACCACTAACCCATTCACCCACTAACACTTAACCCATACTAACCATTAACCCTTTAACTTGTAACATATTAAGTCATACCCTACTAACCCTTAATCCTTTTCCATGTTAATACACTAACCACTAACCCACTAACCCTTTACCCCTTAACCTGTAACCTTGAATCCACTGACACCTAACCCTCCAACCCACTAACCCATAACCCACCAATCCCTAACCCACTAGCCCCTAACCCTTCACACATTAACCCCTAACACACTAACATCTTACCCGCCAACTCACTAACCTACTACACACTAATACACTAACTCATTAATTTGTTGACCCACTAACCATGAATTCATTCACCACTAACCCACATATATATTATATATGTTAAATATAATTAAATATAAATTAATTTTATAAAATATATTAATTAAAAAAAATAAAAAATATATAATTCAAACAAACAAAAGACATGAATTGTGCCCGCGTGTCTCACATTCATGAAATTAGAGAACATTCGACACACTTGCGCGACAGAGAAGGAGGGCAAGAGGAGGGAGAGATCTAGAGCACACTCAACACTGCACTCGTGCGACAAAGAAGATAATAGTTAGGCAAGAGAAGGAGGGCAAGAGCTAGGGAAAGAGGAGGCCAAGACACAGAGAAGGATCTGGGAAAGATAAAGTCGAGGGATAGCGACAGATAAGGAGGCCAAGATCCACATAAAAGCCCGAGTGACAGAGCAAGAGAACAAGGCCGTCGAAAATGGTAATTTCATGGGATTTGTCCCCAAACTCACAAGACTCCAATCGAGTTAGGGTTAGGGTTGGCTCTTTTTTTTCTCTATGAAGATCCCTGCTCTTTTTTTTCTCCATATTTCTTTGTAATGTCTACTAGTTTTTGTTTCTTCCTTCTTCCCAATGTAAAAATTGGGATGTGGGAATTTATCCCCTACAATATGGAACACGTTTCTACGAATAATTTGGGTGAACCTGAAATCTTCTTAAATTATAACTACCATACCTAGAATGGCTTAACATTTGGCTCATATCATCTATCATGTCATTCTAACCCCTCTTTAGATAGGAATATTTTAAATGGTGATTGGTTCTACAAAACTCCATATGAAAGGGATGTTTATGCAGTCCATCAATTATATGGGCTCCATTCCACCTGACACAATCTTAATGCCACCCGGGAGAACATCCCCAAGGTCTAACTTATTGAATTGTTTTCCCATAACCAGTGATGAGATTTCCATGCATTTGATTCTATCATCCATTGTAATATACCCCATTGACCTATTACTTATGTCATAGAAACTTGTTAATCCTATAGTTCCATGATGAGATAAGGTAGTTTAGCCAAAATAATGGTCAAATTTTCTTTAACTCTTAAAGTGTCAAATTTAGGCTTCACCATAAACCTCTCCCAATATTATCCCTATACAATATTTTCTTGAATAAAAAGGTAAAAAATCCTCTTTCCATCATATAAAACTTTAATACATACCATTACTTACTCTTCCATAGTTTTTCCATCCAGTAAATCAAGGTTTCTTTCCCCATTTAATTGGTTACGAAAATTTCTTATCAACGTTGTTTTTTCATACACTAGTGGGGTGTTGTCATTTATACCTACTTAGTCTATTTCCACATCCATCCTCTCATTCCTTAACTTTAATATACTAGTCCTATTGTTTATCTTACTTTCCCTAATTTTATCAACTAAAGAGATGACCTTCCTCTATTTAGAGATCATTTCCATTGTGCTTTCATTATCATCTACTACATTTCCTAAATTTTGGGAACGGGATGAATCCCATAATACCCCTACATACTCATTCAATAAATAAGGAACATATCTTACCCCAAATAAACCAAGTGAATGAAGTGTAAGAGGGNCTCTCAATCTTATTTTCTTTAATCCCCTTGTATGTACATGATTATTCCATGTGTCATTATATTGAGATTTTGAGATCTTGGACTCTTTCTCATAACAACTCATTGTATCCTTAAATTCTCTTGGTTTCCCTATTCCTCATGCAGGCAAAAATCTGATGCAATATGATTCTAGCAAGTGTCAAGTGTCTAAAGAACTTAAGCCATGGAACCCCGGGCTCACCAAGGCATCCAAACCTAAAATATTATGCATTAGGATTAAATCTAGGTACCATGTTTCTAAGAAAGTTCTTGCATTGGAGATATTTGAAATGACAAATCTGCTCAATTCCTATGGATCTGAAGTATTATTAGAGCCTAGTGAAATCTTGTTTGAGTCCAATTCTCCAAAATACTTAGAATTGTTTTGATAAGGGTGTCTTCTAACTTATATTTTAAAATGTGTAGTGGTCCCATGTGGCACACTCTAGATCCACCACTAGTCCTTCCAAGTTCATTCATGTTGATGTTGCATTTCAATGTGGTGGAATTTAATTAGACCTTGTGTTTAATGAGCCAACCATGTTTAAGGATTTTCGAGACAGATCTCGTTAGAAATTTAATCATTATTCCACATCATATCCAACTATCATAGACTCATACCTTTGTGGACTTGATGCATCCTACCATGGAGAAACATGAGAGTGGATGTGGTTGTATTCCTCATCCAAGAAAAAATATGATGCAATATGCTTCTATCAAGTGTCAAGTACTATCAATCACATATTGACACAATTGATTTATATTCATCAATTAGAATAAAAGAATTGTCGCAGTATTACAAGACAACTTAAACAATAGATACAACAACTCTTACTCAATACAACAACAAATATTGAATTTGAAGACGAAGATATCCCCCTCGGTCCAGTCACATTCACACCTCATATGAAAGAAGTGTCTTTAGTTCTAATAAGAACTTACAAATTAAAATAAATTGCACAGAAATAATTCTCTTACAATATTCAAGAAAAGTATTTCTCTCCAAAGCCATCGACCTTATACACAAGGTCGATTCTCTTATTTATAAAAATAACTAAAATCAAAATAGATACTAAAGTTGTGTTAAGTGGAGAAAAAAACACGTGGTGAACTTTATCTATATGTTCTCTTTTGTCTTCACTAGATCATCTCATCATCCTACTGAAGTGGATTGTTCCTCTCATATTCTAACCATTTGCAATAGAGATCTTTGCATGTATTTGCATAAGGGAACTTGTGTTGATCCATTGGAGTGGATATGACCTCCTTTATCTCAACTATTCGTTCTTTGTACTTGATTAATTTGACACTCACGCACTGCAAGACTGTGAGAAATTTAATCAAATGCTCCATGAACTTATTCAATTGGCCCAGGGTCATGCTTGAAACCTACGAAATCTTCGTTTTGCATACCCAGTATTGCTTTGCATGTTGTTTGACTATGTCATGTAAATCGGTGAAATCCTCCAGTGGGCCAAAATATGGTAAGTCAATACCTCTCATTTCCTGGTTGATCTTTTTCCAACTTTTCACACACTCATCCCATCTTTCTTTCATTTTTCGTTGGCGTTCTTGAACCATGCATACCTAGTGTTCAATTGCCTTCCATATTCAGGCGATGTTGTTGTCCATAAGCACTTGGATGCCATGTTATTTTGTATCTCGGTCCTTCTGCACTTCGCTGATGTAGTCAATCCGTTCCAAGGCTTGATGTGCCTTCTCACACGACCATTGCATGTCTTTGCAGGTTACCAGTCCCATAAGGGTATCTTCTTGAAAATCAGCTATCCGAGCGGTGAAGAGGTCTCTCTCATTTTTTAATTGTTCATACATCTCTCGGAACTCACTTTTCAAGAGTACCACCACGTGGGTTGAATTTTGGTAATATTCAACCTGATGTTGCAGGTGGTCCAACTATTTCCTCATGGAAGTTGCCTCCCTTTCATCCCTTTTTTCCCCGTTTAACGCGACATTGGTTATGGCCATCCCTTCTCCGATTAGCTCAGTCATCTTGGTATTTTCTGTGTCAAATAACGTCTCTTTTGTGGTTATGAATAGGGTGCTGTCAAGCGTAAGCCTCCTTTTCCTGAATGTTATTTTCATCACGACCTTCCTTTTCCTATCATAATAAATAGCCTGTATATCAGCGACTTCGTCTACTAGTTCAAGAATCTATTGATCCCCCCAGGACAGAGTGTTGCCTAGGCTTCCCGTCATATAGAGGTGTTCCATGGAAGGTTATCTCAGTTCCCTAGTAGAGGAGATTCTTGTGCATCCTGGTGACTTGGCCTTATTTTGGTCCTTGTAGGTTGACAAATTATTTGTCTTATATGGAGAAGTGGGAAGAAGGTCAGTATTGGTTGAGAGTTTGGTCGTCGAGATACCGATTTCTGGCTGCCCCATTCCTTTTTTTTGTTCTCCTGCATCCAAGTCATTCTTAGAGCTATCATTTTCCTTCTCCTGATCCAATGTATTTACAATGTTGGGTTGTTTTCCATCAGCGTCCTTCTGAGCATCATCATGAGGTTGTGTTTCCCCAAATGGTTCTGTTTCCAGTTGCTTGAAAAATACAATGTCAAGAGTGGTCCTAGCTTCCGGGTCACCTTCTTGGGGATTTACGACTAAATCATTAGAGGTTGGAGCATATGTATCCCCTGGTTCTTCCTCTCGTGTGATTGGAACCGGGGTTATGTGCGAAGCTTCTAATCCTTCCTCGTCATCGTATCTGGTGATTATATCTATGAGGACAGTAGGCATAGCCGTCCCTCTTAGGGCCCTCACTTTCCTTCTTTGATTTTTAGTTGTCATTTGTAATCCTCCCTGGGATGATATGGGGCTGATATGGGGCTAGTGGTAGTCTCTTATGGTGGAATTGTTTCTGGGGAATTCGGTTCTGCCTCTTGTCCATTTGTATCATCCAGGGTAATTCTCGGGGGGCTTACCAAAGGGTTAAGCGGGGATCGTCCCTCAATCATTGCATAGCCCTCTCGACTTCTTCCAGTAACAATGTCCCCCTTTTCCATGCTTTTGTTGCTCTATTTTCTTCTCTTGTCCTAATGGCTTCTTGAGTTGTGTGCTCTATTGTCTTAACTTGTTCATCCATCATCATTGCTTTAAACTTTGTCATACTAAGGTTATCCTTTATTTGGAGCACCTCCTCCCAATCTTGGGCACCCTAGGTGAATATCTCATCTTCAAAACTGTCATGATCATATGGACAACATGAGGATACCTTCAATGCATGATGGAGTACCAAGCCTTTTGGGTCAAGCTTGTGAAAACAGCATATGGGGAACCAATACTCAAGCTAACTTGATCCTTCTTTTTTTCCTGCACGATATCTTTAACCATATAAAACCCAATATGAAATCCATAAGGTATGAAGGCCCTCTTATTATACTTCACCAGAGAAGCATTATAGCCTTGTAGGATGGTCTGGTAAAAAATATCTCCTAATATCAGATGGTCCAGGACATGAGAGGGGAGTAGGTGTGGTGCACTAGTAGCCCCAAACACTTTGATGTAAGTGCTTGTTTCTTCGAAATACCAATGGCCAACTTTGGATATCATTTTTTTGGTTGTCGTTGAAAGCCTTGGTAATTCTTTTCTAAATATTAAGAAGTGTATTCTAGCTACAAACTCGTCACATATCATGGAGTAAAACCTTTTGTACCTATTCTCCCACAAAATGTTGAAATAAATGTGCACAAGTAATTTTGAAACATGCCAATTTAAATTCATACCTGTGAAATCATTTCTCACACAGATCACGTCCAACAGGTAAGATGCCATGAAGAAGACTGATGTTTCTCCCTCTTTTTGTGTCTGGGCATGTAAGATGTTGATACTCAGTTGTTTTGAAATAATATCTCCCCAATTGAAACTACTCCCATAAATCACTACAGTATATTCTAAGGGCATCCATTCTTCTGAGAACTTCAAGCAATACTTTTCTCCATACAATCAACAGATCATGGCCATTGAATACATATAGGGATATCTGAGGTTTACCATGTTGTACCAACCAATGTTCCTGTTTGTGAAATTTTTATGCTCTCTCCAACACGAGGTTAGTAACCAACTGGTATCATGAAGCTCATAAAATCTTACCACAAAATCTATATTCAACCTCTCCTCGGGGTCCCTAAGTTTTTAATATTTTTTCACCTCCACTAGAAGAAAAACATCAACACACTCACCCTCCACATTGTTGACCATGCACTTCACCGTGTCTGCATGGTCAATAATCCATCCTATTGTTTTGATGCAGGGAAGAATTGGGGTCCGACAAGCTACTCTGTGCAGAGACGATCACCTGATATTCGAGAAAACTTAGTCATCCGATGCCTTGTCGTTCGGGTCGCTGTGAGGTGTAAACTCTGGGTAATATTCCTAACTAATTTTATTATAAAGGTTGCCCCAATGTGGGAGAATTACTTTAGATTTGGTTCTTTCCTATGTGTCCTTGAACGTTGGAGGTTGGGTTAACTTTTTTTTTGGTCAAAGTCCAGATGATTGATTCTGTTTTTGAAACAAATTCAAGCTCCCTTGCGGTCGTTGGTGTTGACCCTTCGTCTATCTCCAGTTATTTTGTTTTGGGAATTCTTCGCGAGTGTCTGGTCGTTGGCTTTTGTGGGGGAATTCTCTTGCACAAAATGTCATAATGAATTGTAAGCCAATTTTGACAAGCATTATTCGATGCAACCATAAATGCAAACAAAAATACAATGCTTACCTCTTACTTGCAAGAAATAACCTGAGCTTACTGGTAATTGAAGTGATACGGTGTGTTGTATCCTCCTTGATTCTCTCTCTCTCTCGCTCATTCATATACTTGGGAGATCAGTGGTTTGCGAAGGGAATACCACGTTTGGGAAAAAAACCTTATAAATTTTAAAAATACCTACCTTGTCGCATAGAGTCTTATATTCAGGAGTACAAATGTGACATGTACAATATATAACAAAATCCACACCATGATTAGGATAAAATGTAATGCAGGCTAGCGGCGCAAAATCCCATTATTTCAAAGTTAATCGACAAATTTAAAATTTGAATGTTGATTGATGCGTGGCTCCATGGCTCAAGGTATCGGTTGTGTGTAACCCTTATTTGACTAACCATTGTAAATCTCGTCCTTCACTCAGTTAGAGGTGTCCCATCAGTTATCCAGGCATTTAATATTTCAAAAGAAATAGTATGATCTTCATCGGGGAGATGTGTGGTAAAACATGTCTCCCTTTCCTTGGTATTCAATGGGTGTATCGACGTCGAAAATTTGTCTTCCGGATTTCGCTTCGTTGGTATTCTTAGGAAAAAGTTTCGATGCCGACCCAAACTATTGTATAGTGCTGACGTGGAATTACGGATATGATATGTTGATGTAACAAGAGGAATATCAATAGATGAAGTGGGAAATGATCGATTAATATGGACCATCTATGTGGGAAGACATGTGGCAGTTGATTTGGCCTCTTTGGTGTGAGAAGCATTTTTCACATCGGTGAATTTTCCTACACATATGTTTCTCGGTACCACGCCCTCTCTTCCTTTTCCCCAATGTCGACGATACATCGATGATCGAAAATTGTTGTAGTTTATGTTGGAAGTTTGTCTTTCATATTTCGCCGATGCCGATGATACATCATAATATTTTTTTTTAAACTCCCTTCTGGGTCAAAAATCGTCGATTCGTGTGCAAATTTTAGAATTTTTTTTTTAGGTAGTGTGCACTTAGTCTTTATGCCACTTTTACTTAGAGAAAAATGTCAAATTGTCAACAAAATTCAAACCAAACAAAATGTGATCGATGATAAAACACAACAACATAAAAATACATCCATCCTCGCAAAACTCTATTCAGAAATGAAAAAGTGGTACCCAAAAGAAGAAAATTTCGCAAAGTCTTTTAGGGTGTGTTGAGTGCCAAACAAGTCTCTGTTAATTGTGTTTGATTGGGTTAAAGATTCAATTTATCTTTATTTTCTTTTGTTTGCTTTGAAGGTTTAGGGTGAACTTATAAGCGTTAGATCTTCCTGTGGATTCGATTGAATCCCTTCATTCAAGGAGTGGTTTAGGGTATGTGTTAGTCTTGGGTTTATTTTATTTTTACCTTGTTTGTGGTTTGAAAAATGAAAAATATCATTTACTTGTGATTTTATTTTCTAAGCATTCAACAAATAAAAAATTGTTGCATTTAGTTATGCACTTTTATTTGGTAGTTGTAGCATAGGTTGTTTATTACAAAAGAAAAGAGTTTTATTTCCAAAGTTCCTTCTTCGATATTTCCTTGAAATTTTAGTAGTTTTCATCTACATTGTAAAATGAAAAGCGCATTCTAGGAAACGTTTTTCATTTTAAGATTCTGGACTTTACTTCGAAAACATTTGCAAAGATTTAAAAGTCATTTTTCAATTGTAGAACCTAGTTTGCTTTTGCACAAATGATCTAAAACTTTTATTTCTTCTCTTTTGTTTCTTGAAAACAACATAAGTTGCATGTCCATACCATTTTGAGTAAATCGAGCCACTTAAAATCAATGATTAACACTTAAAATCAACTAGACTTTTGTTTTTAGGGTTCACTAAGTAGTCTAGGCTCTAGGGCCTTGAAATAGGTGTGGAGAGGAGACTCTTGAAGGCCACTTAAACAAACATAACAGTCTGTGATAGGGAGTGTCAGAGTCTAGTTTCCTAAGAGTTAGTCGGGACCCCCCTCTAACACAGGGGCTAAACAATGAGGTAGTGAGAGGAAAGGTAGAGGATATAACCCCTCCAAAGTTGGACCGAGCATAGTGGGTATCGTATATTGAGGGTCGTTCTTGGGATTTACACTGATCAAATTTGACTACAAAGCCTCGTGGACCTCAAATCTGTTCGATATCCTTAGTTGTCTTCCATACCATTTTCCTTTGGTACCCTTGAAAGGATTCATACTTTGTTTTCCTGCTTATTATGATCAACCCAACTGTCGACTGTACCTGCCTAGTGACTGACTACAAGCTGACAACCTAGTTTCCTATTTTAGGGATTTACACAGGTGATTGCGGGGGTATACCGTGATACCTAGGGCATACGTCGGATTGCGCTTTAGAGAGTATACCCAGAGAGTGTTTCTGTGTTCGAGTTACACTTGCACTGATAAGTTTCTCTAATGTCGATTGGCGTAACTGTTTTTCCTGCCAGTTAGTTGTTTGATTGATTTGTCGTTAGGAACTTTTTAGTGTGTGATCTTTGTTTCATACTAGCTCAACCTTCGTGTGTCGATTGATCATTTCACAAGGTTGAATATCAACAAATCTGTCATTCGTGTAGGCTTTAGGGCCTTCCACCAGTTACTTTGGAGCCAACTTCACCACCGTAGAGGTGCAGACTAGATCAAGAGGGTTCATTTGAAGTGACCGAGCCATAGGAAACTGTACCCGAGCCATCTCCTAGAGAATAATTTCCTATACTGGAGGAGTCCACCATTTTTTACCTTGAAGCTAAAGGCTTTAGGCCCGCAAACCCTCTGATCACTAACTTATCGGTGCCACTTCTTATTTATATAGTCCCTCATAATGTGACTTCACTTGAACGTGAGTTTTTTATATGAGCGGTGATGGAAGAAACTAGTGCTACTTCTTCTGGGAATCCTCACACTCCCATCTAGACTTTCACGGGAGGGGGTGTTGTGCCTCCTCCCCAACCTCCACCTATAAGGACTACAATTTTCTAGACACCCACTACTTTTGGCAGTGGAAAAATTCCTTCAATGACTCTGACCATTGTTCCCTCTATCCAGAATGCGTCTAACATGCTCTTTTCATATGAGATGTCGGGTTTCAACACTGGTTCGATCCTAACCTACTTTCTCTATAGACTATTGGTCTGGGGCCAGGGAGATCTAATTCTCCCTTACAAGGATATGTTGTGGGAACCACTTCCCCTTTCAATGTTATCCCTTATGGTGGGGATCATATCCCTCCTCCATCCCCTTCACTCGCAGCCAATCGGGCCTAACACCAACTCTAGTCTATTTAGCGGGGGGAGTAATGGACCTTAGTACTACATGACTCTCGTAGGGTCTATGCCTTTTTCTTTGTTCAATGTGTTTGGGAATAACGCTTTCTCATCAGCTTCTTTCTTGGTAGGGGGAAACCCCAGTTTTGGTCAACCAAACCCTATGCAAGGTTTCATTCCTTCATAGGGAGCAATGATGGGAGTTTACTCCTCACAAGGTCTTGGAAATCCTTGGTAGGGATCATTTCCTTTGCAAGGGATTCCGATAGGGAGAAACCCCTCCCACACTCAGTGGAACCCCAGACAGGGTTTAGAACCTATGCCAGGAGGGTCGGATGGGGGCATCCCCAACCAAGGTACTTGGAATACTATGCAGGGATAAATCCCTACACAAGGCATGTCATCCAACTATGGGAATCAACTGGCGATGAACAATCAAATGAAAACTCATTTTATTGGATAGGGCCACCATGGTTTCTACCAAAACCTTGCCCAATAGCCAAACTTTTCCTGGCAACCCGGTGCCAGCAAAAATCTAGGCCCCTCTTTTCATTTGAATCCACCACAACCTAGACTACCTTTCTTAGCAACTCTACATTTTCCAGACTTTTCGAGACTGTTGAAATTCCCGATATGTCATGATCCACCTTGCCCCCCCATGCCGACTAAGTTTTCCTTGGACATCCCTAAGTTTGAAGGCAATCCTGGAGAAGATTTAGGTGATCATGTTACGACATTCCATTTATGGTGCTCATCCAACTTGTTAAAGGATGATTTCTTTCAGTTACGTTTGTTTCAACACAATCTTATAGTGGGTTTCAAGAAATGGTATATTGAGCTTGATATCTCGAAGTACGCTTACTTTAATGACCTGGATATGGTCTTCTTAAACCATTTCCAATTATCGGTAAGATACGATGTCGGCACTAAGTTGCTGGCCAACTTCGAGAAAACAAAAGTTTTACATATCTCGGATCACATATGATAATGGCGACGATGAAAGAGCTTGATCAAAGTTAATTTTACTCCTGCATTTTTGCTCGAGTGTTTCCTAAATCCTTGCTGCCTTGTGTATCCAAAGACGTCGCGATGTCCTTGGTTTTTTTCGAAGAGGAGGCTATCATGAGAGTCCAACAACTGGACTTGATTTAATCTCAATATGATATGTTGTACCAGATCCTTTCCTCTACACCACGGTCGAATTTCAACAAGAACAAATAGAATTGTGGGCCTCACGTCGATGGCATAGTAGGCTCAACACAAAGCAATCCCATAGATAAGTTGATGAATCAATTACAACAATTATCGATTCAACAGACTATGGCCAGCCAAACTCCTAGTTTGACTGCCCCTGTAACCCAAACGTCGAATTTACATAGTGTGCAATCGACAAATCCCAAGGGTAACCAAAAAATTGAGGGAAAGAGGAATTCTAAAAACAAGAAAGGTAAGGGGGATAACAAGGCTTCAATTGATGTTGGTGAGGGAAAAAACAAAAAGAGGAAGGTGAAGTTTGCGTGTAAGATTTTGTTGGTTATTAATCTCTCTTATATACTTCTTGGGCTGACTGAAATTCAAATTTGAATAGGTTTCCAACAAAATCCTCTAAAACTATTGGCCCTCCTGGTAACCCAGAAGGAAACATAATGCACAGAGTGCACTGCGCAGTCTCATCTGAGATATTTCTATGGGGTACTACAATGCTCAGATGCTTGCAGTCTAGGAAAGAGTGGGGATATGGGATTGTAATTTATATTTATTAGGCCTTAAATTGATTACTCAATCTATTATTCTTAAGTTCCACTCATATGTTAAACCATTGCATCTAAGCTAATAGATATAGCTAGCTACATATGTGTAAATCAACTATTAATAGGAATTAAAGATGATCAACCATTGAAAAAAAATAAACAAACATTCCATCATCACATAGTACACAGGTTTTACTGTGGTTCATCCCCTCCTAGGCTACATCCACAAAGATATGGCTTCTTAGGCTCTTTTATTTAGTTCGGTACAAAATATGGCATTGCACACACTATAATTCTGATCATACAATCATGAGAAAATGTTTCACAAACTCTATGAGGCAAACTGTATCACACCAGGATCCTCATCATGTGATCTAACCCTTAATATCTTGCTACTTTACTCTCCTACATCTCAACAAATTAAAAAAAGGTATCAAAACGATTTCTACAGTTCAGAACTAACTCGGAACACCCTTTGAACCAAAAGTGTGAATAAAAAACAACCACTTGGAACCCCGACCTAGACCTCCTAGGTTCTTCTTTAAACTAGTTTACAATTTTACCAGCCATTACAATCTCTTACCAAAACCCTAGCCCTAACATGGTTAGTTTTTTTTGCTTGCGCGCCTTGCCTGCTTTCCTCTTTTGCATGCGGTTTTCCCTCGCACGTGTTGCTTTTCCTGCTAGTTTTTCTTCTCCAAAATTGGGTTTTATCATCCAAAAATAGATATTTCCTCCAAATAGTCGTGCGCCCAACATGCCCCCAACATTGAAATGTGGCTCATCCTGAGCCACCTAGGCAGTGCGTGCTCCCTAAACAACCTCTTCTAGGATGTGGAACTTGTCTGCAAGTTCCCTTCCTCTTTCCTAGACCTACGCAGATTTTCCTGTCAGTGCCTCTGCTGACTGCGCTGTGATATCTTCATGGATCATTGATGCAGTCTCTGTGTGTTCCTACATGATTCTCTTCTTCTCCTCCTCCATCTGTGCAATCATCTATGTGTCTTTTTCCTACAGTGGTTCCACTTCTTCTTGTCTCTCTTGTTTCTACATTTACGCTGCTTTCAACTCAGACTGCAACTTCTTCATATCTTGAGTAACTTTCAGGCGTTCTGTGATACTCACTTTCTTATGACCCTAATTGAGCTCTTGATAGTTGTGATTACTCTTTATTCTTCCTTGTCCCACTTCTAGACATGCTCGTCCTCCTCCAATGATGTGCATAGTTGCGATGTTCATTCTAATAATTCTACTACTGCACTCGCTTGTTTCTCCATTTCTTCCATTTGTAGTGCAGCTTATTCTTTCCTCTGCTCTCAGATTGAGATTCTCCTTGAGTTCCTCAATATCCTACATGTATTGGTCGATTTTCTGTGCAATGAGGTTGATATTCTCCTCTGCGCTTCTCTCTACTGCCTGCGCGTTGTTGGGGATGCGGTTGTATGTCATTGTCAATCCTAGCTCCAACCTGTTTGCGCGTTATTTCTCTTCTTCCTTCGTTTCAATCAATTGGTCACATGTTATCTAAAGCATATATGTGACCCCTCTACCCACGTCTATATTTGTGGCATCTGAATGGGCCCTTGACTGCACTTCTTTCATGACACTGGCATGTATCTCATATAAGTCCTTTGTGGGAATTTGTGCCATCACCATATCGACTTGTTCCACCTCTTCTAGGGGTTTTTGCGTGGTCTCCTGATTGAAATTGATCATTTGACGTGTTATCATGAATGTCTCCCTACCATGGATGATGAATTACATGGTCTCTTCACCTTCTTTCGACGCAGGTGGCCTTTGTGTCTTCTCTTGTGGTCGCGCAGTGGCCTGTGATTCTTCCTGGCTCTGTAGATGTTGGATGTTTTCATGAACCTCTAGGAGCTTGGCTATAATTCCTTCCCTCTACACCTCTATAGTTCCAACCACTTCCTTGCTCCTGTCTTGGACCTTGTCTAGGACAAACTATGAATCATCCCATGTGACGGTGATTTTTGGGTCTTTTGTCTCATACTTTCACTTCTTTCACACATATTTTCCTTTCACACGCTTATTTGTTGTTTGTAAGGGTTGTGCCTCACTTGTTGTACCTTGAACCCTTTCTTCTGTTGCCTGTGAAGTATCCTTCTTCTCTATCTGTGGCCATATTCCTATCCTTGTGGCAGTGGGTGTTCTTCTCAATTGTCTCAATACTTATTTTCTCCCACTTGGTAGGTTTTAAGTTTTGGTTGTCCTGGTGTTGTCAAATGGACTACCTGTTCAGGCTGATGAGCCTACTTTGGTTGTCTCTTTAGGTTTGGAGGACTGCGCCATGCCTGTTTTCGTGGTTGGTTTTTCTACTAGTGATTTCCACTGCGCAAACTACTCTTTGATAATCCAGTCCACTTTCTCCCTCGTAACACAATACTGCATCTTTAGCCACTCCTTTTTGGGATCCCTTGTGGATTGGATCCATACATGATGTCAAGATGCCTTGTATTTGGCTAACCCCTCTGTCTCTTGCACTACCTCTATAGGTATGTGCCACACATTTTATTTGTGCTACTAGATTTCTTCTAACAACATGGAAAAAAAATTATTGTTTTCCTGCTGCATCTTGTTGTCCTTTGCTTGCCAGAGAGACTTGTACCTGACTGCATAAAATTTTCCCACCATATCCAAAAATGTCGAGAACTTGGGCTCCTGCCACCCTGCCAAGGTTATCAGTATAATTAACCATGATTAATGGAACTCGGTTCGATTTTCCTATGCATTGCGAAAGTCAAGTAGGAACTGGTTCAACAGGTACGATGCTTAGCTGAACATCATTCCCTTAGCACACTTTTTTTCTAGAATAGTATTATTGATAAAGTGAGTACCTTGGTCACTCATCAAAATTCTTGGGCATCCAAACCTAGTGATCACTTGCTCAAACAAGAAGTGTGTTGTTGTCTCTGCGCTACAATATTTGACTGGTGTTGCTTCTACCCATATTGTTAAATATTCTGTCGCAGTGATGATATATATCGCTCCTAACCTTTTTTCTAGTGGATTGATTGGTCCCACAAAATCTATTGCCCTTTTTTCAAATACCTGCAAATTTACCAGTGGTCTTATTGACATATCACCCCTTTTTTTAGGTTTACCAACCCTTTGACATACATCACATTTCCGACAATATTGTTTGTCATATTTATGAATTGTTGGCCACCATAATCCTGCATGCAATAGCTTATACACAATATATTTTCCTGCATAATCTCCTCCAACTATTTCTTCATGAGCTTCTACCAAAATTATAGTCCTTTCATGCTCTAATACACACCTTCTCAAAATTATTTATGCGCCCATTTTATATATATTTCCTGCAATGAGTTGATAGTCTATAGCTCAGACTACCAGATTTTTCTTCTGCGTAGTGTTAAAATCTTGTGGCACAATCCCCGTACTCAAGTATTCAATAATATCAACAAAATATTCATCAGCTATTTGTAATGAAAACAACTGTGCATCAGGGAAGTTGTCTTCCAAGTTGGTAGGTTCCTCTCCATTAGTGACCCTTGAAAGATGATCAAGTCCTACATTCAACTTCCCTGGTTTGATTGTTGTGGTCATTCAATAGCTTAACACAGGATAGAAAAAACGTTCTTATATTACTTACTTGATCTACATGTTGTGCTTCACTGTTGTGGTCCATTTATGAAGGCATATCGTACACTGGTATGTTTTAATTATGTTGCGTGGCTGATGTAGACGCAACATCTTGTTTCAGGAACTCTTTCCTGGCTTCCTTGAATGTTTATTTTTCTTTCCCCGCATCAAACTGCTTATGTGGTTTAGTATTCTTCTTCACCCATTGGTGTTGTGTTGGATCTTGTCTTACCGCATCAGGTCTTGTCTTAGATCCTTTGCGTGTGACTATGTTGATATTTCTTCCATCATCCCTGGATTCTGCAAAAATACATTGAACATTATGATTTTTTTGGTTCCTCTTTTCTTGAATTTTCCCCAAAAGTGTTGGGCATTATTTTGTGTCATGGTCTCCTACGCGGCAGTACATACATGCCGCAGGTGGAAGTGGAAATTACCTTGCATAATGTATTGGTTGTTAGAATTTGTGGCACACTACTGGACCTCTTCCTCATCCAAATCCTCCTCTACCTCATCCTCCACCTCTGTATCCATATCGATCTCCTCGCGGTGCATTATACTGAGGTACCTGATTATACTGCACGAGGTTATATTATGGTTTCATGTTGTTATATTATGGTTGCGTAGTGTTGTACTATTGTTTCACAGTGTTGTGTGGAGGTGGTACCTGATTGATCTAAAGTACATATTACCCTATCATCATTTCTTCCTACACCCTATAAGTATCTGACGTTCTTTCCCTCATTAGCTCCATCGTCTTACAATATTTATCATCATAGCCCACTGACTTGAAAAAAATGAAATATTAACTCTTGGGTACTGTCTGGTACTTTTGCATAATGGGACAATGATATGGATCATGTCCATGTGTCTTATAGATCTCACACCATGGACCTCCTATTGCAAAATGGTTTCGTACTCTTATTTCCAGGTACTGCACGAAATTTGGACATTCATTCTTGTGGTGAGTTTCTGTCCTGCATGTAGTACACCAAAAACATCTCTTTTCTCTTTTCTCTTTTCCTTTATATGGTTCATTTGAAATGTAAGGTTCTTCATATCCTCATTCAACTCCTCTATCATTTTATTTCTCTTCTGATACTGGTTCTCTTCCAGTTGTAAGGATGTCTGCAGAGCCTTTGCCTGAGTTTGAAACTTTTTTTTTTCTCAATGGGTATTTAAAATGTGGTAACGATGAATTCAAAAAGAGATGTCTATGTTGCATGTCAGTCATGACAGACTTCAATTTACCTTTAAGATGCTTAAACCACTGATAAATCTCCCAAACAGAGTCACCTGGTTTCTATTTGATTTCAATCATCTCATTCATGTACCGATCTTCTGAGATAGGCTTGTGAATTTCATTTATCAATAGCTTCTTCACATCTGCAATAGTCCTTGTTTTTCCTAGTGGATTGTTTACAACTAGGCTCATGTACCAATCCAGTGAATGGTATCTTAGCGTGATAGCTAACTGCACAAGTTTTGTACCCTCATCTGTGATCTATTTTAATTCCCAGAAATTCTCGTAGATGAACAAATTATTTTCAGGGTCCTTAGATGCCTCTCCCCAAAATTATGGTAACCTAATGGTGGTATCATGTCCTACCATCTTGAAATGTGATGAACTACTACCTCTGTGCATTGTAGATATTTGACTACTACTTCCTAAACTTGATCCTCCATTTGTTGCTCCTTGTTTGGATGTACCTCATGCTGTCTTTATTTCACTAAAATTCAGTTGTATAAATGGTGGTATTATTTACTGGTGTATTAGTCACACATGGGGTTATGGGTTCTAGACTGACACTGACATGGATGGGAATTATTCCTTCTATTCCTACCCTTGGACCACCTATCTTCCTTTCATATTTTGTGCATGAGATTTCCTCAATATTCTCCACAGCCCGAAGATCCTCTACCTCTTCCTCATCACTTTCCAAACTTTCTCTATCAGCTATGGCTCTCTTCTTATTATTCATTTTATATTGGTATGGTGCTCCACTACAAGTCTTTCTAGTTGTTTCCATTATCTACTTTATCTGATATTCCTCCATCATGATTGATTCCATGGCCTCATTCTTCTTTCCCTTATCCATTTCTTCCTCCATTTCTCCACCTCTTGTCCATGCTTCCCCCATGCATGCAGGGAATTTTAGTTGTCTAATTCCATAGACATCACATCGTTGTTATACAATAACATATTAATTGAAGTGTACAACGATATGATATACCTACCTCTAGGTATTTTTAGAAACTCTTGCTCTACTACGCTGTAGGGCTTGGCAATATCTACTGCAAATTCTATGATAAACCCTGCAACAATATTGTCTAACCAGAAATCTATTGCGCACATGAATTTGTTGTTAACTTGTTGTAACTACATGATCTCCACAGGATTCCACTCGAGCTGTCTCATTCTATTGGTAGGGTGGTTTCATTTTAACCTTAATATCCACTCCTGCAACACATGTGGGAAATCATAGAAAAATACCTCATGTAGGTCGCTAAACACGTACTTCTCTAGATATTTTTGCGGTGTTATATTGGGGTTTCTGTTATCCTTTTGCACAAATTCAAGCTCCTTTGTTTTCAACTATCTTTCGATCTCCACCTTCGTTGGATTCCACGGTCTGAACATTCCTTGTTTATACCTTCATTCTCCACATGCTTTTTCTATGGATCCCATTCACTAAATCCCATGCAGTTCCATCCGACAATGGAACCATTTGTTGGTTATTAATCACTCTTATCTACTTCTTGGGTTGACCCACATTCATATCTGAACATGTTTCCAAAAAAATTCTGTAAACCTATCGGCCCTCCTGGTAACCCAAAAGGCAACACAGTGCACTACGTAGTCTCACCCGAGATAGTTCTATGGGGGACTACAAATCTCAGATGCTTGCAGTCTAGGAAAGAGTGGGGATCTGGGATTGTAATTGATCTTTCTTAGGCCTTAAACCGATTACTCAATATATTATTCTTGAGTTCCATTCATCTGTTAAACCCTTGCATGCAATCTAATAGATCTAGCTAGCCACATATGTGTAAATCAATCATTAAAAAGAATTAAATATGATAAACCATTAAGAGAAAATAAACAGACATTCCATCATCACATAGTACACAGTTTTTACCGTGGTTCCCCCCCTCCTAGGCTACGTCCACAAAGATCTGGCTTCTTAGGATCTTTTATTTAGTTCGCTACAAAATATGGCGTTGCGTGAACTACAATTCCCATCATACAATTATGTGAAAAGGTTCCACAACCTTTATGAGGTGGACTAGATCACACCAGGCTCCTCATCATGTGATATAACCCTTAATATCTTGCTAATTTACTCTCCTACAACTCAACATCTTACAAAAAGGTATTACAATAGTTTCTACAATTCAAAACTAACTCGGAACACTCTTCGAACCAAAAGTGTGAATCAACAACAACCACTTGGAACCCTAACCTAGACCTCCTAGGTTCTAATTTATACTAGTTTACAAGCTTACCAACTATTACAATCTCTTACCAAAACCCTAAACCTAACATGGTTAGGTTTTCCTTCTTTCATGCCTTGCATGCTTTCCTCTTTTGCATGCAACTTTCCCTCACACGTGTTGCTTTTCCTGCCATTTGTTCTCCTCCAAAATTGGGTTTTATCCTCCAAAAACAGATATTTCCTCAAAATAGGCCTGCGCCCAGCAACTTTTCATAGACGACCACTTGACTCACCAATTCCCTCGTCTTGAGGAATCCCAAAAGTTATTGGCACAACAACAACCTACTGTGTTAACCAGCCCTCCACAAGGGAAAATTTTGTCTCAAGCTTCCTCATCCATGAACGTGCCTGGGGGAAATCAGGGAGCCCCCATGCCTAATGCTAACAACAGAGCTGCAAATTTTTATATGATGAAGGTCGAAGCTCATATGTAGACCAGGGATCATAATTATAGAATGCCAAAATCTGTTGAGAAGGGAAAAGAAGTCTCCAACCCACTGCCTCCTCTTCAAATTGAGAATACCATGGGAGAAACTATGAATCGCATCCCTAAGGGTGAATTTAAAAAGGCTTCTCACAATTCGAACACAAGGGCTACCCAAAATTACTCCACCATGGAGGATCTGGCACAAACTCCTTGTGCAATGTCTACTCTGGAAATCCTCCAGAGTTTCCCCTCACAGAGGAAAGAATTGTTGTCTACCTTGGGAGAGACCGAGACTACTAACTTAGGAATGATTTTTTTTACCATATCGATTATAAACCTCGTATTCCTCACCACGTCACTTTTTAGATAGTAGTGTTGTATTCCACGAGATCATTGACACGAAACATTTTCCATACCATGGTTGATGAGGGTGCCTCGACTTGTGTGATGTCGTTGGCATGTTGGAAGGCCATTGTCCAACTTGAGTTGTCTACATTGCCCACATTGCTAAGCACATTTGATTCTCGATATTTTAGACCACATGTCATAATTCCCTCCTTCCCCATGCAGTTGGAGGGAAAAACTATGTCTGTCGAAGTGGAAGTAGTCAATGCACCTTGTGACTACAATATTTTGTTAGGGCAGAGTTGGACCTACGCTATGACAATGGTTGTATCCACAATTTTTTGGGTCTTATGTTTTCCTCACGGAGGTCGAATAATAACAGTTGATCAATTATTCTTCTCCCGTCATGATCCTTCATCAGGGGCATCCACGGTCCCGATGATTGACAACTCGAAGTCGGGTACCGTAAACTTAGGTGTTGGATTGTTTCCATGTTTAATGGGGAATTTTGATTATCTGCCACCTGCTAATGATTTCAAGTTTATTTTGGTTGTTCTTGACCAGTTGAAGGCTGCGATTTTTCAAGGCACGTCTTTTAAAACGAGTTACTTTAACAACCCGTGGATTTTACCTTCCTCATCAGCTTCGATGGAAGGGGTAGGGCACCCTGGAATGTCTATGCTCTTATCCTCTACTGAGGTTGCATACAGTATTATCCAACAAGCCTCGACCAACCCTGATTCGGCTCCCCCACAGGAGATAGATCCCATTCTCGAGCCTATTTGGGCTCAATACTCTCTCACCACTTAATATCTTTTGGACATAGTCTTTCTCTCTGACAAGGCGATTTTGGAGGCAATGAGTGGGCTAGACATACCTTGGGACAATCTTCACCACATATGTTATTTCTTACCTGAGCTGAAGAGAATAGAGGAAGGAGAGTTCATTAGGACCTTGAATGGAGATACCCCTTGTCCTGTTAACCCTATGACCACGCACAAAATCTATGCCAAGGGAAACATGGCAAGTATAGTTGAAACAATTCCTATTGACATCTCTAAAACCCCTGATGTCAAGGAAAACGTCTTCATCGAAGAAGATTGTTCCCCCGAAGAAATTATGATCCACACTGAATTATTTAAAGAGTTTTGCGATGTCTTTTCTTGGTCTTATGAGGAGATGCCAGGCATTGACCCACATATCATTGAAAATGAGATCACAACTTACCCCAATGTTAAGCTTGTTCGACAAAAGATTCATCCAGTCAATCCTCGCAAGGCAAATATGATCAAGGCTGAGGTAGAGAAACTCATCAAGGCTGGTTTCATCTATCATGTGAAATTGACAGAATGGGTGTCGAACCTTGTTCCTATAAAAAACAATCAAGGGACGATCCGTGTGTTTATGGACTTTCGTGATCTGAACAAATCTTGCCCGAAATATAATTTTCGAACCCCGTTAATTGACCATATTGTCGATGAATGTGCGGGCTGTGAGGTATTTTATTTTATGGACAATTTTTTCGGGTACAACCAGATTCAGATCAATCTCAAGGACCAACATAAAATGAAATTTGTTTGTCCTTAGGGTACATTCACATACAGGAAAATTCCTTTTGGCCTTAAGAATGTTGGAGTCACTTTTCAGCGAGCCATGTCGTTTTCCTTCCATGACCTCAAACACATAGTTGAGGTGTATCTTGATGATATTGCATCATGTTCTTGTAAGAGATCCGATCATCCTGTCTATTTATGACTTATATTTGAGAGGTGTTGCTACTATCGAATTTTCCTTAATCCAAATATGTGTAGTTTTTGCGTGACATCAAGATGTTTTTTAGGTTTTATCATGTCAAATAAGGGGATCATGGTCAATCCTCTAAAGGTTGAGGCAATAGTTCAATTTCCTCCCCCGCGCATAATCCCCAGCTTCAAAGCCTACAGGGGAAATCCAACTTTCTTTAGCGTTTTGTTGCCAACTATGTCAAGATTACTAAAGGGTTTATGCATCTCTTGAAAAAAGGGGTCCCATTTTGTTGGGATGAAGAGGATCAACGTTCTTTCAAAGCATTGAAATGTTCTTTGACGTCTGGCCCTCTACTCAGTCCTTTGGATTATGGAAAGGATTTCTTGTTGTATTTAGTTGTCATAGAGTCTATTATTGGAATGGTCTTGGTCCAAGAGGATGATGCACTTGAAGAACATGTTATATACTATCTTAGTTGAGGCTTGGTAGGACTGAAACTCAACTACACACATGTTGAGAAAATTTCTTCCGCAGTTGTTCATGTTGTCCAACGGTTCTGTCATTACATCTTACTTTGCAAGACCACTGTCATAGTTGTCATGAACCCTTTTCAATATGTGTTAACACGACGGGTCATCGACGGGAAAATCAGCCGATGGCTAGTCATCCTGCAATAATTTGACTTGGATTTTGTTTCGGAAAAGTCTAAGAAGTCTTTGGTCTTTGTTGAAATAATCTTGGAACTTCTGGTCGAGAGTGGTAATAATTTTCCTGAAGAGTCACTAATCAATGGGGATTTTTTCCTTATTGCATCTTCGGACCCTTGGTATAGAGATATACTTGTGTATCTTCAGACTTTGAAGTGCCCATCTTTTGCTTCTCACGATGAGCGTCAATGAATACGCGATCAATCGTGGAACTATATTATCCTCGATAATACTTTCTATCATCGAAGAGTGGATTTTTCCGTCGATGTCTCACTCACGAAGAGATGAAACTTGTGTTAAATGACTGACACACATGAGCTTGTGGAAGTCACCTTTATGGGTTGGAAATAGCCCAAAATATTCTTCACACTGAAAATTTGTGTCCCTCTTTGATCAAAGATTGTGTAGAGGTAGTCAAGAAGTGTCACTCGTGCCATATCTTCTCTCGAAAGATGTGGGCACACCCATCTCCCATGTTCCTAGTTATTGATGTTGGTCCCTTCACCAAGTGAGGGATTAATTTTACTACATGCCATCTATTTTAAGCCAGGGGGCATCGCTATATCATCGTAGAGATAGACTACTTTACTAAGCTGGTCGAGGCTATGTCGACATTCAACAATGACGGGGAAATGGCTACACTTTTCATTTTTAACCAGATTGTATCGAGGTTGGATATTGTGAAGGAGATTGTCATAGATCATGGAAGTCACTTCCAGAACAAGATGATGTCTGGGTTAACATTAAAACTAGGGTTTAAGAAAGAAAATTTTTCACCTTAATACCCACATGAAAATGGTCAAGTAGAGGTTTTTAATAAGTCTCTCAAGACGATTCTTCAGTGGATAGTCAATTCGACAAAGTCAAATTGGAATTTGATGTTGTGCTCGACACTTTGGGTGTATCAAACCTCAGTCAAGACTGCTACCATATTTTCTCCTTTCCAACTCGTTTATGGGGTGGAGGCAATCTTTCCCATAGAGTGCCAAATCCCTTCTCTTAAGTTGGCAGTGGAATTACTGCCCAACACTACTCCACTTGAAGAGTGTCTTTTATATCTCGAGCAACTCGATGAGGAACGTCGAGATGCAGCCTTGGCCAATGAGGCTCACAAACAACGTGTCAAGTATCAATATGATCGGTCTGTCCGCCCTCGATTTTTCTCTGAAGGTGATCTTGTCCTGGTCTATGACCAAGATAAATATCCCTTGAGGGCAGGCAAGTTCAAACCCATGTGGTTCAGACCGTTCATTGTTAAGAAATTTTTAGAAGAGGGTGCCTCTGAACTGGTTGAATTCGAGGGTAAATCTTTGTCAGAGCCTAGAAATGGGATCTACCTTAAGAAGTATTACACTCAGATTGGTCACATGAGCGTGAATTATTGTATATAATGTGTATATTTATTTATACAGTCTTGTATTTTTGTTTTATGGATGTGTAGTTTGTTTTGTTTCTTTTCACTGTGTTAGATTTCAAGTGAATCTAAGGTCTATGTTGGGTTTGTAGATGGTGCTAGCTGACACACTTGGAGGCTTGCTTCCGCAGCTTGGGTGATATTTACACCTTTTGGTCAGTTGATGTCTTCTAGAGGTATTTTTTTGGGCGAAGCAACCAATAATGTTTCCGAGTACAGTGTCATAATAGAATTACTATGTGATTCCTTGTTACATGGTATCTCTCACCTCCAAGTTTATCTAGATGCTCAACTGGTTGTGTCTCAGTTAAATAGAGTATACAGTGTCTACGATCCTCCCGTTCATCAATGATTCCTCAGGGTACTTCTCTTAGAATGCTATTTTGATTATATTACTTATTTTCATGTTCAGAGGATATCTAATCAACTAACTAATACATTGGATGATCAATGATTAGATTGGCATATTGCTCACACATAAAAGTAAAATCACACACATGTAAATACATTTGTACAAAATGTTTATCTATAAGAAAAAAATATGTATATATATAATAATGTGTCCAAAAAGTAATGTCATAAGTAAAAAAGTGGGCCATAAAGCCTTAAATAGAGTCGGTATACCTTGTTGGTCCCAAGCCCTCACTATATAATAGAGTACAAAAGGTGCCCTCGGCACATATGTGGTCCAGTACTAAATATGGACTAGGCCTATTGGCCCTAGTATAATGAACTACAACGTTCACAAGACACCGGAACAACTGAACCCAAGTCCTGGGTACCCTTACAACATGTGGTTGCATGGGTGGGGGAAGGTCCTCTATCTCTTCCATCATCACTTCACAAGTGAGAGCTATCAAGTTCCTCTCTACTCGTCACAATACTCTCTCAGCCTCTCCGGCTGGTAGTCCTCCTGTAGCTATTGGTCCTCCTATTTTTGTTGGTTTGGCATATGCTCGAGGAAGACGCTTGGTCCTGAAAATTCAGTCGGTCGCACTGGAACCACATATATATTTGACATATCATTGAGTTAGTACTTTGACATTACCATAAAAAGGATAATATTTAAAATTAAAAAAAAAAAAAAAACTTTAAAATGTGTTTACCTATCTCTCCGTGCTCCTCGCAAGGGGGCATAGGAATATCAGGATCCCTCATGAAACGGATCCCTGTGTATGGATAGTCCTCAATCAAAGGAATTTGACAGAGCCACTAGTCAAAAAATTTGTCATCAAAGGCCTCCTGTAGTCTCCCCGCACCCTATCGAGGTAACAAAGATGCCCAACTGCATAGTGTCCAAAAGGAGGCAATATGGCCTTGTACTGTCTCCCTTGGGATAAGACTTGGAACTCTCTCAAAAAATAAAGCGCACAACATAGTATCGAACCTGAATTTCTTGTTTGTTCTTCTTCGAGAGTTCGTGAGTTGTTTTTTCATGTATGTGAGCATTGTAGTGCTCGAGTAAAAAATAGTGGTGTCTAGACATTGATCTGCACAATGCATCTATGCATGGGAAGCCTTATGAAGTGTTGTGGATCCCGTGATCTTCCCAAACATATAGAGTACTATCCGAAGATTAAGGCTTGTGGTATTATGAATTGGCACATGAGATCCTACTTTCTTAGTGCTAGCCTCGCAATACATCCCAATGTAATCCTCTATGTTGTGCAGTCCTGGAGGAAAGGTCCTCAAGTTGACCAATTCCCAGGCCCTCCTGGAGAGGTCGGTCAAAAAGTAGATATCCTTTGTCATCGAATTCAATGATTGGCCCTCTAGCATGAAGGCCTTTGCAATTGGACGCCAATACTCTATCAAGTGGTTCAGTAGCCTGGGTTATTCCCTCATGAATGTAAACTAAAATAATTTACACATACCACACTGCTTAAGCATGGAAATGACCCCTGGATCCTCCTCTACCAAGACATCGAACTCTTCATGTTCTCTCTCTTGCTAGTGAACATACATCATGTTGCAAAACAAATTGTGAGGTTAGCCCCTTGCTTCATTTTATTTTTAAATATAAAAGAGATGTACGTGAATTGTCTTTAAGACAATCGCGTATGTACGTGGAATAAGTGTTACTTTGCCGCGTACATATGCGTGTTGGGCATGGACAACTTGCGTACATGCATGCTCAACCTTTTTACTACGGTGCGCACCCTCCAAACAATAAAATAAGAAAACAATAATGAATGAAAAGGAGGAGAGAAGTCATTTGTACTTACTTCGTTCAAGTTTGAAGATCTTTCGTCCACCTTAGCTCCTCAAATTCATGTTTTAAAGAAGAGGGTTTTTTGGATTTATGGTTATTTTCCAATTTGCAATGGTTAAAATGAACTATCCACCTCTATTTATAGACCATTTTAGCTCTTTTTTCCCCAGTTTGGTCCTCTTTTTCCCTATTCTTGGCCCAGTGGGTACTTGAGTTTACTTTTGAGAGATTTTTGGGTTGTTCTAATGAACTTGTTCTTTTGGTTTGGTGTTTTTGTGAGACAGGTTACACTCATATCATCTCATGGTAAAAGTTGGTTTTTGACATTTGCATATCGGTTAGGTTCTCACCACCTTGCATCTTGCATATTGTTGACCTTTTCTCTTTTCCATAGTATCGATCCCACTGAAGTGCAACACAAAACCTTCTATGCTTATTTAGAAGTGTCGTAATTAGGTGGTAGATCCTTCCTCTAAATGGATGCCCTAGGTAGATCCTTTGCTTCATTTTGGTGTCCATTTTGTGATTTTTTTTCCTTAGGCTTGGGAGTCCTTTTAGTCTCGCCATGATTGTATATCGAAGCCCCATTCTTCTTCATATTTTTTGGCTTGTACCTGAGGGACTCCCTATGAGCATGGTTTGTTCTCTTTCAGGCTCGCTTAAACTTTGAAAACAACATCTAACGAGAGATTATTTATTATTTTCGGTCTCAATTGGATTAATTAAGAAAAGAATCCCCCCAGAGTCTTCTTTAATCCCTTTTCAGACTCTCTAAAATTGAA
The DNA here is from genome assembly GCA_009831015.1 of Picea engelmannii. Taxonomy (NCBI): domain Eukaryota; kingdom Viridiplantae; phylum Streptophyta; class Pinopsida; order Pinales; family Pinaceae; genus Picea; species Picea engelmannii. The sequence goes on from ML788398.1 coordinate 429,584, forward strand.
AATATTGTCGAGCGATCTTATTGCCCTTCACGCTCGTCAAACTAAAATTTGAAGGAACATTTGTTCGGTTGTAGTTTACCCCTTTTCAGTCTGGATGGTTAATTTACAAATAAAGGTATTCCCTAGGATCTTTTGTTCACTAGGAGAGTATTCTTAGGTGTAAGTTAAACCCTTTTTCAGGCCTAAGGAACTAAATTTTTGAAAAAGGGACATTCTCATCGGTTTTGGTTTATCTATTTTTCGGGCCTTGGAAATTATCTACGAAAAAGGAACCCCCTCGGAGTCCATAGTTAAGTTATTTTAAGACTCCCTAAATATGAAAATATCGTTGAGTGACCTTGTTCCTTTCACACTCATTAATTGGTCCAGAAGGAATATCAATTTGCATAAGTTTAACCCTTTTTATGGCCAATAGATTATCCAGGAAAAAGGTACACCTCAGGAGACATGTCTTGCCAGGAGAGTTCTCCTAAGTTATATTTTATACTTTTTCGGGCTAAGGGGACTAAACTTAGAAAAAGGTTGTGAGTCCATAGTTAAGCTCTTTTCAAACTCCTTAAAATTGAAAAGATATCTGAGTGATCTTGGCTCAATCACACTCATTAAAATGGTTTTGAAGAGACGTCCTTTTTGGTCTAATTTTAACCCTTTTTCGAATCGACTGGACTAATTACGAGAAAGGAACA
>ML788398.1:439426-460630 GCA_009831015.1 Picea engelmannii
TTTTTTTTAAACTCCCTTCTGGGTCAAAAATCGTCGATTCGTGTGCAAATTTTAGAATTTTTTTTTTAGGTAGTGTGCACTTAGTCTTTATGCCACTTTTACTTAGAGAAAAATGTCAAATTGTCAACAAAATTCAAACCAAACAAAATGTGATCGATGATAAAACACAACAACATAAAAATACATCCATCCTCGCAAAACTCTATTCAGAAATGAAAAAGTGGTACCCAAAAGAAGAAAATTTCGCAAAGTCTTTTAGGGTGTGTTGAGTGCCAAACAAGTCTCTGTTAATTGTGTTTGATTGGGTTAAAGATTCAATTTATCTTTATTTTCTTTTGTTTGCTTTGAAGGTTTAGGGTGAACTTATAAGCGTTAGATCTTCCTGTGGATTCGATTGAATCCCTTCATTCAAGGAGTGGTTTAGGGTATGTGTTAGTCTTGGGTTTATTTTATTTTTACCTTGTTTGTGGTTTGAAAAATGAAAAATATCATTTACTTGTGATTTTATTTTCTAAGCATTCAACAAATAAAAAATTGTTGCATTTAGTTATGCACTTTTATTTGGTAGTTGTAGCATAGGTTGTTTATTACAAAAGAAAAGAGTTTTATTTCCAAAGTTCCTTCTTCGATATTTCCTTGAAATTTTAGTAGTTTTCATCTACATTGTAAAATGAAAAGCGCATTCTAGGAAACGTTTTTCATTTTAAGATTCTGGACTTTACTTCGAAAACATTTGCAAAGATTTAAAAGTCATTTTTCAATTGTAGAACCTAGTTTGCTTTTGCACAAATGATCTAAAACTTTTATTTCTTCTCTTTTGTTTCTTGAAAACAACATAAGTTGCATGTCCATACCATTTTGAGTAAATCGAGCCACTTAAAATCAATGATTAACACTTAAAATCAACTAGACTTTTGTTTTTAGGGTTCACTAAGTAGTCTAGGCTCTAGGGCCTTGAAATAGGTGTGGAGAGGAGACTCTTGAAGGCCACTTAAACAAACATAACAGTCTGTGATAGGGAGTGTCAGAGTCTAGTTTCCTAAGAGTTAGTCGGGACCCCCCTCTAACACAGGGGCTAAACAATGAGGTAGTGAGAGGAAAGGTAGAGGATATAACCCCTCCAAAGTTGGACCGAGCATAGTGGGTATCGTATATTGAGGGTCGTTCTTGGGATTTACACTGATCAAATTTGACTACAAAGCCTCGTGGACCTCAAATCTGTTCGATATCCTTAGTTGTCTTCCATACCATTTTCCTTTGGTACCCTTGAAAGGATTCATACTTTGTTTTCCTGCTTATTATGATCAACCCAACTGTCGACTGTACCTGCCTAGTGACTGACTACAAGCTGACAACCTAGTTTCCTATTTTAGGGATTTACACAGGTGATTGCGGGGGTATACCGTGATACCTAGGGCATACGTCGGATTGCGCTTTAGAGAGTATACCCAGAGAGTGTTTCTGTGTTCGAGTTACACTTGCACTGATAAGTTTCTCTAATGTCGATTGGCGTAACTGTTTTTCCTGCCAGTTAGTTGTTTGATTGATTTGTCGTTAGGAACTTTTTAGTGTGTGATCTTTGTTTCATACTAGCTCAACCTTCGTGTGTCGATTGATCATTTCACAAGGTTGAATATCAACAAATCTGTCATTCGTGTAGGCTTTAGGGCCTTCCACCAGTTACTTTGGAGCCAACTTCACCACCGTAGAGGTGCAGACTAGATCAAGAGGGTTCATTTGAAGTGACCGAGCCATAGGAAACTGTACCCGAGCCATCTCCTAGAGAATAATTTCCTATACTGGAGGAGTCCACCATTTTTTACCTTGAAGCTAAAGGCTTTAGGCCCGCAAACCCTCTGATCACTAACTTATCGGTGCCACTTCTTATTTATATAGTCCCTCATAATGTGACTTCACTTGAACGTGAGTTTTTTATATGAGCGGTGATGGAAGAAACTAGTGCTACTTCTTCTGGGAATCCTCACACTCCCATCTAGACTTTCACGGGAGGGGGTGTTGTGCCTCCTCCCCAACCTCCACCTATAAGGACTACAATTTTCTAGACACCCACTACTTTTGGCAGTGGAAAAATTCCTTCAATGACTCTGACCATTGTTCCCTCTATCCAGAATGCGTCTAACATGCTCTTTTCATATGAGATGTCGGGTTTCAACACTGGTTCGATCCTAACCTACTTTCTCTATAGACTATTGGTCTGGGGCCAGGGAGATCTAATTCTCCCTTACAAGGATATGTTGTGGGAACCACTTCCCCTTTCAATGTTATCCCTTATGGTGGGGATCATATCCCTCCTCCATCCCCTTCACTCGCAGCCAATCGGGCCTAACACCAACTCTAGTCTATTTAGCGGGGGGAGTAATGGACCTTAGTACTACATGACTCTCGTAGGGTCTATGCCTTTTTCTTTGTTCAATGTGTTTGGGAATAACGCTTTCTCATCAGCTTCTTTCTTGGTAGGGGGAAACCCCAGTTTTGGTCAACCAAACCCTATGCAAGGTTTCATTCCTTCATAGGGAGCAATGATGGGAGTTTACTCCTCACAAGGTCTTGGAAATCCTTGGTAGGGATCATTTCCTTTGCAAGGGATTCCGATAGGGAGAAACCCCTCCCACACTCAGTGGAACCCCAGACAGGGTTTAGAACCTATGCCAGGAGGGTCGGATGGGGGCATCCCCAACCAAGGTACTTGGAATACTATGCAGGGATAAATCCCTACACAAGGCATGTCATCCAACTATGGGAATCAACTGGCGATGAACAATCAAATGAAAACTCATTTTATTGGATAGGGCCACCATGGTTTCTACCAAAACCTTGCCCAATAGCCAAACTTTTCCTGGCAACCCGGTGCCAGCAAAAATCTAGGCCCCTCTTTTCATTTGAATCCACCACAACCTAGACTACCTTTCTTAGCAACTCTACATTTTCCAGACTTTTCGAGACTGTTGAAATTCCCGATATGTCATGATCCACCTTGCCCCCCCATGCCGACTAAGTTTTCCTTGGACATCCCTAAGTTTGAAGGCAATCCTGGAGAAGATTTAGGTGATCATGTTACGACATTCCATTTATGGTGCTCATCCAACTTGTTAAAGGATGATTTCTTTCAGTTACGTTTGTTTCAACACAATCTTATAGTGGGTTTCAAGAAATGGTATATTGAGCTTGATATCTCGAAGTACGCTTACTTTAATGACCTGGATATGGTCTTCTTAAACCATTTCCAATTATCGGTAAGATACGATGTCGGCACTAAGTTGCTGGCCAACTTCGAGAAAACAAAAGTTTTACATATCTCGGATCACATATGATAATGGCGACGATGAAAGAGCTTGATCAAAGTTAATTTTACTCCTGCATTTTTGCTCGAGTGTTTCCTAAATCCTTGCTGCCTTGTGTATCCAAAGACGTCGCGATGTCCTTGGTTTTTTTCGAAGAGGAGGCTATCATGAGAGTCCAACAACTGGACTTGATTTAATCTCAATATGATATGTTGTACCAGATCCTTTCCTCTACACCACGGTCGAATTTCAACAAGAACAAATAGAATTGTGGGCCTCACGTCGATGGCATAGTAGGCTCAACACAAAGCAATCCCATAGATAAGTTGATGAATCAATTACAACAATTATCGATTCAACAGACTATGGCCAGCCAAACTCCTAGTTTGACTGCCCCTGTAACCCAAACGTCGAATTTACATAGTGTGCAATCGACAAATCCCAAGGGTAACCAAAAAATTGAGGGAAAGAGGAATTCTAAAAACAAGAAAGGTAAGGGGGATAACAAGGCTTCAATTGATGTTGGTGAGGGAAAAAACAAAAAGAGGAAGGTGAAGTTTGCGTGTAAGATTTTGTTGGTTATTAATCTCTCTTATATACTTCTTGGGCTGACTGAAATTCAAATTTGAATAGGTTTCCAACAAAATCCTCTAAAACTATTGGCCCTCCTGGTAACCCAGAAGGAAACATAATGCACAGAGTGCACTGCGCAGTCTCATCTGAGATATTTCTATGGGGTACTACAATGCTCAGATGCTTGCAGTCTAGGAAAGAGTGGGGATATGGGATTGTAATTTATATTTATTAGGCCTTAAATTGATTACTCAATCTATTATTCTTAAGTTCCACTCATATGTTAAACCATTGCATCTAAGCTAATAGATATAGCTAGCTACATATGTGTAAATCAACTATTAATAGGAATTAAAGATGATCAACCATTGAAAAAAAATAAACAAACATTCCATCATCACATAGTACACAGGTTTTACTGTGGTTCATCCCCTCCTAGGCTACATCCACAAAGATATGGCTTCTTAGGCTCTTTTATTTAGTTCGGTACAAAATATGGCATTGCACACACTATAATTCTGATCATACAATCATGAGAAAATGTTTCACAAACTCTATGAGGCAAACTGTATCACACCAGGATCCTCATCATGTGATCTAACCCTTAATATCTTGCTACTTTACTCTCCTACATCTCAACAAATTAAAAAAAGGTATCAAAACGATTTCTACAGTTCAGAACTAACTCGGAACACCCTTTGAACCAAAAGTGTGAATAAAAAACAACCACTTGGAACCCCGACCTAGACCTCCTAGGTTCTTCTTTAAACTAGTTTACAATTTTACCAGCCATTACAATCTCTTACCAAAACCCTAGCCCTAACATGGTTAGTTTTTTTTGCTTGCGCGCCTTGCCTGCTTTCCTCTTTTGCATGCGGTTTTCCCTCGCACGTGTTGCTTTTCCTGCTAGTTTTTCTTCTCCAAAATTGGGTTTTATCATCCAAAAATAGATATTTCCTCCAAATAGTCGTGCGCCCAACATGCCCCCAACATTGAAATGTGGCTCATCCTGAGCCACCTAGGCAGTGCGTGCTCCCTAAACAACCTCTTCTAGGATGTGGAACTTGTCTGCAAGTTCCCTTCCTCTTTCCTAGACCTACGCAGATTTTCCTGTCAGTGCCTCTGCTGACTGCGCTGTGATATCTTCATGGATCATTGATGCAGTCTCTGTGTGTTCCTACATGATTCTCTTCTTCTCCTCCTCCATCTGTGCAATCATCTATGTGTCTTTTTCCTACAGTGGTTCCACTTCTTCTTGTCTCTCTTGTTTCTACATTTACGCTGCTTTCAACTCAGACTGCAACTTCTTCATATCTTGAGTAACTTTCAGGCGTTCTGTGATACTCACTTTCTTATGACCCTAATTGAGCTCTTGATAGTTGTGATTACTCTTTATTCTTCCTTGTCCCACTTCTAGACATGCTCGTCCTCCTCCAATGATGTGCATAGTTGCGATGTTCATTCTAATAATTCTACTACTGCACTCGCTTGTTTCTCCATTTCTTCCATTTGTAGTGCAGCTTATTCTTTCCTCTGCTCTCAGATTGAGATTCTCCTTGAGTTCCTCAATATCCTACATGTATTGGTCGATTTTCTGTGCAATGAGGTTGATATTCTCCTCTGCGCTTCTCTCTACTGCCTGCGCGTTGTTGGGGATGCGGTTGTATGTCATTGTCAATCCTAGCTCCAACCTGTTTGCGCGTTATTTCTCTTCTTCCTTCGTTTCAATCAATTGGTCACATGTTATCTAAAGCATATATGTGACCCCTCTACCCACGTCTATATTTGTGGCATCTGAATGGGCCCTTGACTGCACTTCTTTCATGACACTGGCATGTATCTCATATAAGTCCTTTGTGGGAATTTGTGCCATCACCATATCGACTTGTTCCACCTCTTCTAGGGGTTTTTGCGTGGTCTCCTGATTGAAATTGATCATTTGACGTGTTATCATGAATGTCTCCCTACCATGGATGATGAATTACATGGTCTCTTCACCTTCTTTCGACGCAGGTGGCCTTTGTGTCTTCTCTTGTGGTCGCGCAGTGGCCTGTGATTCTTCCTGGCTCTGTAGATGTTGGATGTTTTCATGAACCTCTAGGAGCTTGGCTATAATTCCTTCCCTCTACACCTCTATAGTTCCAACCACTTCCTTGCTCCTGTCTTGGACCTTGTCTAGGACAAACTATGAATCATCCCATGTGACGGTGATTTTTGGGTCTTTTGTCTCATACTTTCACTTCTTTCACACATATTTTCCTTTCACACGCTTATTTGTTGTTTGTAAGGGTTGTGCCTCACTTGTTGTACCTTGAACCCTTTCTTCTGTTGCCTGTGAAGTATCCTTCTTCTCTATCTGTGGCCATATTCCTATCCTTGTGGCAGTGGGTGTTCTTCTCAATTGTCTCAATACTTATTTTCTCCCACTTGGTAGGTTTTAAGTTTTGGTTGTCCTGGTGTTGTCAAATGGACTACCTGTTCAGGCTGATGAGCCTACTTTGGTTGTCTCTTTAGGTTTGGAGGACTGCGCCATGCCTGTTTTCGTGGTTGGTTTTTCTACTAGTGATTTCCACTGCGCAAACTACTCTTTGATAATCCAGTCCACTTTCTCCCTCGTAACACAATACTGCATCTTTAGCCACTCCTTTTTGGGATCCCTTGTGGATTGGATCCATACATGATGTCAAGATGCCTTGTATTTGGCTAACCCCTCTGTCTCTTGCACTACCTCTATAGGTATGTGCCACACATTTTATTTGTGCTACTAGATTTCTTCTAACAACATGGAAAAAAAATTATTGTTTTCCTGCTGCATCTTGTTGTCCTTTGCTTGCCAGAGAGACTTGTACCTGACTGCATAAAATTTTCCCACCATATCCAAAAATGTCGAGAACTTGGGCTCCTGCCACCCTGCCAAGGTTATCAGTATAATTAACCATGATTAATGGAACTCGGTTCGATTTTCCTATGCATTGCGAAAGTCAAGTAGGAACTGGTTCAACAGGTACGATGCTTAGCTGAACATCATTCCCTTAGCACACTTTTTTTCTAGAATAGTATTATTGATAAAGTGAGTACCTTGGTCACTCATCAAAATTCTTGGGCATCCAAACCTAGTGATCACTTGCTCAAACAAGAAGTGTGTTGTTGTCTCTGCGCTACAATATTTGACTGGTGTTGCTTCTACCCATATTGTTAAATATTCTGTCGCAGTGATGATATATATCGCTCCTAACCTTTTTTCTAGTGGATTGATTGGTCCCACAAAATCTATTGCCCTTTTTTCAAATACCTGCAAATTTACCAGTGGTCTTATTGACATATCACCCCTTTTTTTAGGTTTACCAACCCTTTGACATACATCACATTTCCGACAATATTGTTTGTCATATTTATGAATTGTTGGCCACCATAATCCTGCATGCAATAGCTTATACACAATATATTTTCCTGCATAATCTCCTCCAACTATTTCTTCATGAGCTTCTACCAAAATTATAGTCCTTTCATGCTCTAATACACACCTTCTCAAAATTATTTATGCGCCCATTTTATATATATTTCCTGCAATGAGTTGATAGTCTATAGCTCAGACTACCAGATTTTTCTTCTGCGTAGTGTTAAAATCTTGTGGCACAATCCCCGTACTCAAGTATTCAATAATATCAACAAAATATTCATCAGCTATTTGTAATGAAAACAACTGTGCATCAGGGAAGTTGTCTTCCAAGTTGGTAGGTTCCTCTCCATTAGTGACCCTTGAAAGATGATCAAGTCCTACATTCAACTTCCCTGGTTTGATTGTTGTGGTCATTCAATAGCTTAACACAGGATAGAAAAAACGTTCTTATATTACTTACTTGATCTACATGTTGTGCTTCACTGTTGTGGTCCATTTATGAAGGCATATCGTACACTGGTATGTTTTAATTATGTTGCGTGGCTGATGTAGACGCAACATCTTGTTTCAGGAACTCTTTCCTGGCTTCCTTGAATGTTTATTTTTCTTTCCCCGCATCAAACTGCTTATGTGGTTTAGTATTCTTCTTCACCCATTGGTGTTGTGTTGGATCTTGTCTTACCGCATCAGGTCTTGTCTTAGATCCTTTGCGTGTGACTATGTTGATATTTCTTCCATCATCCCTGGATTCTGCAAAAATACATTGAACATTATGATTTTTTTGGTTCCTCTTTTCTTGAATTTTCCCCAAAAGTGTTGGGCATTATTTTGTGTCATGGTCTCCTACGCGGCAGTACATACATGCCGCAGGTGGAAGTGGAAATTACCTTGCATAATGTATTGGTTGTTAGAATTTGTGGCACACTACTGGACCTCTTCCTCATCCAAATCCTCCTCTACCTCATCCTCCACCTCTGTATCCATATCGATCTCCTCGCGGTGCATTATACTGAGGTACCTGATTATACTGCACGAGGTTATATTATGGTTTCATGTTGTTATATTATGGTTGCGTAGTGTTGTACTATTGTTTCACAGTGTTGTGTGGAGGTGGTACCTGATTGATCTAAAGTACATATTACCCTATCATCATTTCTTCCTACACCCTATAAGTATCTGACGTTCTTTCCCTCATTAGCTCCATCGTCTTACAATATTTATCATCATAGCCCACTGACTTGAAAAAAATGAAATATTAACTCTTGGGTACTGTCTGGTACTTTTGCATAATGGGACAATGATATGGATCATGTCCATGTGTCTTATAGATCTCACACCATGGACCTCCTATTGCAAAATGGTTTCGTACTCTTATTTCCAGGTACTGCACGAAATTTGGACATTCATTCTTGTGGTGAGTTTCTGTCCTGCATGTAGTACACCAAAAACATCTCTTTTCTCTTTTCTCTTTTCCTTTATATGGTTCATTTGAAATGTAAGGTTCTTCATATCCTCATTCAACTCCTCTATCATTTTATTTCTCTTCTGATACTGGTTCTCTTCCAGTTGTAAGGATGTCTGCAGAGCCTTTGCCTGAGTTTGAAACTTTTTTTTTTCTCAATGGGTATTTAAAATGTGGTAACGATGAATTCAAAAAGAGATGTCTATGTTGCATGTCAGTCATGACAGACTTCAATTTACCTTTAAGATGCTTAAACCACTGATAAATCTCCCAAACAGAGTCACCTGGTTTCTATTTGATTTCAATCATCTCATTCATGTACCGATCTTCTGAGATAGGCTTGTGAATTTCATTTATCAATAGCTTCTTCACATCTGCAATAGTCCTTGTTTTTCCTAGTGGATTGTTTACAACTAGGCTCATGTACCAATCCAGTGAATGGTATCTTAGCGTGATAGCTAACTGCACAAGTTTTGTACCCTCATCTGTGATCTATTTTAATTCCCAGAAATTCTCGTAGATGAACAAATTATTTTCAGGGTCCTTAGATGCCTCTCCCCAAAATTATGGTAACCTAATGGTGGTATCATGTCCTACCATCTTGAAATGTGATGAACTACTACCTCTGTGCATTGTAGATATTTGACTACTACTTCCTAAACTTGATCCTCCATTTGTTGCTCCTTGTTTGGATGTACCTCATGCTGTCTTTATTTCACTAAAATTCAGTTGTATAAATGGTGGTATTATTTACTGGTGTATTAGTCACACATGGGGTTATGGGTTCTAGACTGACACTGACATGGATGGGAATTATTCCTTCTATTCCTACCCTTGGACCACCTATCTTCCTTTCATATTTTGTGCATGAGATTTCCTCAATATTCTCCACAGCCCGAAGATCCTCTACCTCTTCCTCATCACTTTCCAAACTTTCTCTATCAGCTATGGCTCTCTTCTTATTATTCATTTTATATTGGTATGGTGCTCCACTACAAGTCTTTCTAGTTGTTTCCATTATCTACTTTATCTGATATTCCTCCATCATGATTGATTCCATGGCCTCATTCTTCTTTCCCTTATCCATTTCTTCCTCCATTTCTCCACCTCTTGTCCATGCTTCCCCCATGCATGCAGGGAATTTTAGTTGTCTAATTCCATAGACATCACATCGTTGTTATACAATAACATATTAATTGAAGTGTACAACGATATGATATACCTACCTCTAGGTATTTTTAGAAACTCTTGCTCTACTACGCTGTAGGGCTTGGCAATATCTACTGCAAATTCTATGATAAACCCTGCAACAATATTGTCTAACCAGAAATCTATTGCGCACATGAATTTGTTGTTAACTTGTTGTAACTACATGATCTCCACAGGATTCCACTCGAGCTGTCTCATTCTATTGGTAGGGTGGTTTCATTTTAACCTTAATATCCACTCCTGCAACACATGTGGGAAATCATAGAAAAATACCTCATGTAGGTCGCTAAACACGTACTTCTCTAGATATTTTTGCGGTGTTATATTGGGGTTTCTGTTATCCTTTTGCACAAATTCAAGCTCCTTTGTTTTCAACTATCTTTCGATCTCCACCTTCGTTGGATTCCACGGTCTGAACATTCCTTGTTTATACCTTCATTCTCCACATGCTTTTTCTATGGATCCCATTCACTAAATCCCATGCAGTTCCATCCGACAATGGAACCATTTGTTGGTTATTAATCACTCTTATCTACTTCTTGGGTTGACCCACATTCATATCTGAACATGTTTCCAAAAAAATTCTGTAAACCTATCGGCCCTCCTGGTAACCCAAAAGGCAACACAGTGCACTACGTAGTCTCACCCGAGATAGTTCTATGGGGGACTACAAATCTCAGATGCTTGCAGTCTAGGAAAGAGTGGGGATCTGGGATTGTAATTGATCTTTCTTAGGCCTTAAACCGATTACTCAATATATTATTCTTGAGTTCCATTCATCTGTTAAACCCTTGCATGCAATCTAATAGATCTAGCTAGCCACATATGTGTAAATCAATCATTAAAAAGAATTAAATATGATAAACCATTAAGAGAAAATAAACAGACATTCCATCATCACATAGTACACAGTTTTTACCGTGGTTCCCCCCCTCCTAGGCTACGTCCACAAAGATCTGGCTTCTTAGGATCTTTTATTTAGTTCGCTACAAAATATGGCGTTGCGTGAACTACAATTCCCATCATACAATTATGTGAAAAGGTTCCACAACCTTTATGAGGTGGACTAGATCACACCAGGCTCCTCATCATGTGATATAACCCTTAATATCTTGCTAATTTACTCTCCTACAACTCAACATCTTACAAAAAGGTATTACAATAGTTTCTACAATTCAAAACTAACTCGGAACACTCTTCGAACCAAAAGTGTGAATCAACAACAACCACTTGGAACCCTAACCTAGACCTCCTAGGTTCTAATTTATACTAGTTTACAAGCTTACCAACTATTACAATCTCTTACCAAAACCCTAAACCTAACATGGTTAGGTTTTCCTTCTTTCATGCCTTGCATGCTTTCCTCTTTTGCATGCAACTTTCCCTCACACGTGTTGCTTTTCCTGCCATTTGTTCTCCTCCAAAATTGGGTTTTATCCTCCAAAAACAGATATTTCCTCAAAATAGGCCTGCGCCCAGCAACTTTTCATAGACGACCACTTGACTCACCAATTCCCTCGTCTTGAGGAATCCCAAAAGTTATTGGCACAACAACAACCTACTGTGTTAACCAGCCCTCCACAAGGGAAAATTTTGTCTCAAGCTTCCTCATCCATGAACGTGCCTGGGGGAAATCAGGGAGCCCCCATGCCTAATGCTAACAACAGAGCTGCAAATTTTTATATGATGAAGGTCGAAGCTCATATGTAGACCAGGGATCATAATTATAGAATGCCAAAATCTGTTGAGAAGGGAAAAGAAGTCTCCAACCCACTGCCTCCTCTTCAAATTGAGAATACCATGGGAGAAACTATGAATCGCATCCCTAAGGGTGAATTTAAAAAGGCTTCTCACAATTCGAACACAAGGGCTACCCAAAATTACTCCACCATGGAGGATCTGGCACAAACTCCTTGTGCAATGTCTACTCTGGAAATCCTCCAGAGTTTCCCCTCACAGAGGAAAGAATTGTTGTCTACCTTGGGAGAGACCGAGACTACTAACTTAGGAATGATTTTTTTTACCATATCGATTATAAACCTCGTATTCCTCACCACGTCACTTTTTAGATAGTAGTGTTGTATTCCACGAGATCATTGACACGAAACATTTTCCATACCATGGTTGATGAGGGTGCCTCGACTTGTGTGATGTCGTTGGCATGTTGGAAGGCCATTGTCCAACTTGAGTTGTCTACATTGCCCACATTGCTAAGCACATTTGATTCTCGATATTTTAGACCACATGTCATAATTCCCTCCTTCCCCATGCAGTTGGAGGGAAAAACTATGTCTGTCGAAGTGGAAGTAGTCAATGCACCTTGTGACTACAATATTTTGTTAGGGCAGAGTTGGACCTACGCTATGACAATGGTTGTATCCACAATTTTTTGGGTCTTATGTTTTCCTCACGGAGGTCGAATAATAACAGTTGATCAATTATTCTTCTCCCGTCATGATCCTTCATCAGGGGCATCCACGGTCCCGATGATTGACAACTCGAAGTCGGGTACCGTAAACTTAGGTGTTGGATTGTTTCCATGTTTAATGGGGAATTTTGATTATCTGCCACCTGCTAATGATTTCAAGTTTATTTTGGTTGTTCTTGACCAGTTGAAGGCTGCGATTTTTCAAGGCACGTCTTTTAAAACGAGTTACTTTAACAACCCGTGGATTTTACCTTCCTCATCAGCTTCGATGGAAGGGGTAGGGCACCCTGGAATGTCTATGCTCTTATCCTCTACTGAGGTTGCATACAGTATTATCCAACAAGCCTCGACCAACCCTGATTCGGCTCCCCCACAGGAGATAGATCCCATTCTCGAGCCTATTTGGGCTCAATACTCTCTCACCACTTAATATCTTTTGGACATAGTCTTTCTCTCTGACAAGGCGATTTTGGAGGCAATGAGTGGGCTAGACATACCTTGGGACAATCTTCACCACATATGTTATTTCTTACCTGAGCTGAAGAGAATAGAGGAAGGAGAGTTCATTAGGACCTTGAATGGAGATACCCCTTGTCCTGTTAACCCTATGACCACGCACAAAATCTATGCCAAGGGAAACATGGCAAGTATAGTTGAAACAATTCCTATTGACATCTCTAAAACCCCTGATGTCAAGGAAAACGTCTTCATCGAAGAAGATTGTTCCCCCGAAGAAATTATGATCCACACTGAATTATTTAAAGAGTTTTGCGATGTCTTTTCTTGGTCTTATGAGGAGATGCCAGGCATTGACCCACATATCATTGAAAATGAGATCACAACTTACCCCAATGTTAAGCTTGTTCGACAAAAGATTCATCCAGTCAATCCTCGCAAGGCAAATATGATCAAGGCTGAGGTAGAGAAACTCATCAAGGCTGGTTTCATCTATCATGTGAAATTGACAGAATGGGTGTCGAACCTTGTTCCTATAAAAAACAATCAAGGGACGATCCGTGTGTTTATGGACTTTCGTGATCTGAACAAATCTTGCCCGAAATATAATTTTCGAACCCCGTTAATTGACCATATTGTCGATGAATGTGCGGGCTGTGAGGTATTTTATTTTATGGACAATTTTTTCGGGTACAACCAGATTCAGATCAATCTCAAGGACCAACATAAAATGAAATTTGTTTGTCCTTAGGGTACATTCACATACAGGAAAATTCCTTTTGGCCTTAAGAATGTTGGAGTCACTTTTCAGCGAGCCATGTCGTTTTCCTTCCATGACCTCAAACACATAGTTGAGGTGTATCTTGATGATATTGCATCATGTTCTTGTAAGAGATCCGATCATCCTGTCTATTTATGACTTATATTTGAGAGGTGTTGCTACTATCGAATTTTCCTTAATCCAAATATGTGTAGTTTTTGCGTGACATCAAGATGTTTTTTAGGTTTTATCATGTCAAATAAGGGGATCATGGTCAATCCTCTAAAGGTTGAGGCAATAGTTCAATTTCCTCCCCCGCGCATAATCCCCAGCTTCAAAGCCTACAGGGGAAATCCAACTTTCTTTAGCGTTTTGTTGCCAACTATGTCAAGATTACTAAAGGGTTTATGCATCTCTTGAAAAAAGGGGTCCCATTTTGTTGGGATGAAGAGGATCAACGTTCTTTCAAAGCATTGAAATGTTCTTTGACGTCTGGCCCTCTACTCAGTCCTTTGGATTATGGAAAGGATTTCTTGTTGTATTTAGTTGTCATAGAGTCTATTATTGGAATGGTCTTGGTCCAAGAGGATGATGCACTTGAAGAACATGTTATATACTATCTTAGTTGAGGCTTGGTAGGACTGAAACTCAACTACACACATGTTGAGAAAATTTCTTCCGCAGTTGTTCATGTTGTCCAACGGTTCTGTCATTACATCTTACTTTGCAAGACCACTGTCATAGTTGTCATGAACCCTTTTCAATATGTGTTAACACGACGGGTCATCGACGGGAAAATCAGCCGATGGCTAGTCATCCTGCAATAATTTGACTTGGATTTTGTTTCGGAAAAGTCTAAGAAGTCTTTGGTCTTTGTTGAAATAATCTTGGAACTTCTGGTCGAGAGTGGTAATAATTTTCCTGAAGAGTCACTAATCAATGGGGATTTTTTCCTTATTGCATCTTCGGACCCTTGGTATAGAGATATACTTGTGTATCTTCAGACTTTGAAGTGCCCATCTTTTGCTTCTCACGATGAGCGTCAATGAATACGCGATCAATCGTGGAACTATATTATCCTCGATAATACTTTCTATCATCGAAGAGTGGATTTTTCCGTCGATGTCTCACTCACGAAGAGATGAAACTTGTGTTAAATGACTGACACACATGAGCTTGTGGAAGTCACCTTTATGGGTTGGAAATAGCCCAAAATATTCTTCACACTGAAAATTTGTGTCCCTCTTTGATCAAAGATTGTGTAGAGGTAGTCAAGAAGTGTCACTCGTGCCATATCTTCTCTCGAAAGATGTGGGCACACCCATCTCCCATGTTCCTAGTTATTGATGTTGGTCCCTTCACCAAGTGAGGGATTAATTTTACTACATGCCATCTATTTTAAGCCAGGGGGCATCGCTATATCATCGTAGAGATAGACTACTTTACTAAGCTGGTCGAGGCTATGTCGACATTCAACAATGACGGGGAAATGGCTACACTTTTCATTTTTAACCAGATTGTATCGAGGTTGGATATTGTGAAGGAGATTGTCATAGATCATGGAAGTCACTTCCAGAACAAGATGATGTCTGGGTTAACATTAAAACTAGGGTTTAAGAAAGAAAATTTTTCACCTTAATACCCACATGAAAATGGTCAAGTAGAGGTTTTTAATAAGTCTCTCAAGACGATTCTTCAGTGGATAGTCAATTCGACAAAGTCAAATTGGAATTTGATGTTGTGCTCGACACTTTGGGTGTATCAAACCTCAGTCAAGACTGCTACCATATTTTCTCCTTTCCAACTCGTTTATGGGGTGGAGGCAATCTTTCCCATAGAGTGCCAAATCCCTTCTCTTAAGTTGGCAGTGGAATTACTGCCCAACACTACTCCACTTGAAGAGTGTCTTTTATATCTCGAGCAACTCGATGAGGAACGTCGAGATGCAGCCTTGGCCAATGAGGCTCACAAACAACGTGTCAAGTATCAATATGATCGGTCTGTCCGCCCTCGATTTTTCTCTGAAGGTGATCTTGTCCTGGTCTATGACCAAGATAAATATCCCTTGAGGGCAGGCAAGTTCAAACCCATGTGGTTCAGACCGTTCATTGTTAAGAAATTTTTAGAAGAGGGTGCCTCTGAACTGGTTGAATTCGAGGGTAAATCTTTGTCAGAGCCTAGAAATGGGATCTACCTTAAGAAGTATTACACTCAGATTGGTCACATGAGCGTGAATTATTGTATATAATGTGTATATTTATTTATACAGTCTTGTATTTTTGTTTTATGGATGTGTAGTTTGTTTTGTTTCTTTTCACTGTGTTAGATTTCAAGTGAATCTAAGGTCTATGTTGGGTTTGTAGATGGTGCTAGCTGACACACTTGGAGGCTTGCTTCCGCAGCTTGGGTGATATTTACACCTTTTGGTCAGTTGATGTCTTCTAGAGGTATTTTTTTGGGCGAAGCAACCAATAATGTTTCCGAGTACAGTGTCATAATAGAATTACTATGTGATTCCTTGTTACATGGTATCTCTCACCTCCAAGTTTATCTAGATGCTCAACTGGTTGTGTCTCAGTTAAATAGAGTATACAGTGTCTACGATCCTCCCGTTCATCAATGATTCCTCAGGGTACTTCTCTTAGAATGCTATTTTGATTATATTACTTATTTTCATGTTCAGAGGATATCTAATCAACTAACTAATACATTGGATGATCAATGATTAGATTGGCATATTGCTCACACATAAAAGTAAAATCACACACATGTAAATACATTTGTACAAAATGTTTATCTATAAGAAAAAAATATGTATATATATAATAATGTGTCCAAAAAGTAATGTCATAAGTAAAAAAGTGGGCCATAAAGCCTTAAATAGAGTCGGTATACCTTGTTGGTCCCAAGCCCTCACTATATAATAGAGTACAAAAGGTGCCCTCGGCACATATGTGGTCCAGTACTAAATATGGACTAGGCCTATTGGCCCTAGTATAATGAACTACAACGTTCACAAGACACCGGAACAACTGAACCCAAGTCCTGGGTACCCTTACAACATGTGGTTGCATGGGTGGGGGAAGGTCCTCTATCTCTTCCATCATCACTTCACAAGTGAGAGCTATCAAGTTCCTCTCTACTCGTCACAATACTCTCTCAGCCTCTCCGGCTGGTAGTCCTCCTGTAGCTATTGGTCCTCCTATTTTTGTTGGTTTGGCATATGCTCGAGGAAGACGCTTGGTCCTGAAAATTCAGTCGGTCGCACTGGAACCACATATATATTTGACATATCATTGAGTTAGTACTTTGACATTACCATAAAAAGGATAATATTTAAAATTAAAAAAAAAAAAAAAACTTTAAAATGTGTTTACCTATCTCTCCGTGCTCCTCGCAAGGGGGCATAGGAATATCAGGATCCCTCATGAAACGGATCCCTGTGTATGGATAGTCCTCAATCAAAGGAATTTGACAGAGCCACTAGTCAAAAAATTTGTCATCAAAGGCCTCCTGTAGTCTCCCCGCACCCTATCGAGGTAACAAAGATGCCCAACTGCATAGTGTCCAAAAGGAGGCAATATGGCCTTGTACTGTCTCCCTTGGGATAAGACTTGGAACTCTCTCAAAAAATAAAGCGCACAACATAGTATCGAACCTGAATTTCTTGTTTGTTCTTCTTCGAGAGTTCGTGAGTTGTTTTTTCATGTATGTGAGCATTGTAGTGCTCGAGTAAAAAATAGTGGTGTCTAGACATTGATCTGCACAATGCATCTATGCATGGGAAGCCTTATGAAGTGTTGTGGATCCCGTGATCTTCCCAAACATATAGAGTACTATCCGAAGATTAAGGCTTGTGGTATTATGAATTGGCACATGAGATCCTACTTTCTTAGTGCTAGCCTCGCAATACATCCCAATGTAATCCTCTATGTTGTGCAGTCCTGGAGGAAAGGTCCTCAAGTTGACCAATTCCCAGGCCCTCCTGGAGAGGTCGGTCAAAAAGTAGATATCCTTTGTCATCGAATTCAATGATTGGCCCTCTAGCATGAAGGCCTTTGCAATTGGACGCCAATACTCTATCAAGTGGTTCAGTAGCCTGGGTTATTCCCTCATGAATGTAAACTAAAATAATTTACACATACCACACTGCTTAAGCATGGAAATGACCCCTGGATCCTCCTCTACCAAGACATCGAACTCTTCATGTTCTCTCTCTTGCTAGTGAACATACATCATGTTGCAAAACAAATTGTGAGGTTAGCCCCTTGCTTCATTTTATTTTTAAATATAAAAGAGATGTACGTGAATTGTCTTTAAGACAATCGCGTATGTACGTGGAATAAGTGTTACTTTGCCGCGTACATATGCGTGTTGGGCATGGACAACTTGCGTACATGCATGCTCAACCTTTTTACTACGGTGCGCACCCTCCAAACAATAAAATAAGAAAACAATAATGAATGAAAAGGAGGAGAGAAGTCATTTGTACTTACTTCGTTCAAGTTTGAAGATCTTTCGTCCACCTTAGCTCCTCAAATTCATGTTTTAAAGAAGAGGGTTTTTTGGATTTATGGTTATTTTCCAATTTGCAATGGTTAAAATGAACTATCCACCTCTATTTATAGACCATTTTAGCTCTTTTTTCCCCAGTTTGGTCCTCTTTTTCCCTATTCTTGGCCCAGTGGGTACTTGAGTTTACTTTTGAGAGATTTTTGGGTTGTTCTAATGAACTTGTTCTTTTGGTTTGGTGTTTTTGTGAGACAGGTTACACTCATATCATCTCATGGTAAAAGTTGGTTTTTGACATTTGCATATCGGTTAGGTTCTCACCACCTTGCATCTTGCATATTGTTGACCTTTTCTCTTTTCCATAGTATCGATCCCACTGAAGTGCAACACAAAACCTTCTATGCTTATTTAGAAGTGTCGTAATTAGGTGGTAGATCCTTCCTCTAAATGGATGCCCTAGGTAGATCCTTTGCTTCATTTTGGTGTCCATTTTGTGATTTTTTTTCCTTAGGCTTGGGAGTCCTTTTAGTCTCGCCATGATTGTATATCGAAGCCCCATTCTTCTTCATATTTTTTGGCTTGTACCTGAGGGACTCCCTATGAGCATGGTTTGTTCTCTTTCAGGCTCGCTTAAACTTTGAAAACAACATCTAACGAGAGATTATTTATTATTTTCGGTCTCAATTGGATTAATTAAGAAAAGAATCCCCCCAGAGTCTTCTTTAATCCCTTTTCAGACTCTCTAAAATTGAAAATATTGTCGAGCGATCTTATTGCCCTTCACGCTCGTCAAACTAAAATTTGAAGGAACATTTGTTCGGTTGTAGTTTACCCCTTTTCAGTCTGGATGGTTAATTTACAAATAAAGGTATTCCCTAGGATCTTTTGTTCACTAGGAGAGTATTCTTAGGTGTAAGTTAAACCCTTTTTCAGGCCTAAGGAACTAAATTTTTGAAAAAGGGACATTCTCATCGGTTTTGGTTTATCTATTTTTCGGGCCTTGGAAATTATCTACGAAAAAGGAACCCCCTCGGAGTCCATAGTTAAGTTATTTTAAGACTCCCTAAATATGAAAATATCGTTGAGTGACCTTGTTCCTTTCACACTCATTAATTGGTCCAGAAGGAATATCAATTTGCATAAGTTTAACCCTTTTTATGGCCAATAGATTATCCAGGAAAAAGGTACACCTCAGGAGACATGTCTTGCCAGGAGAGTTCTCCTAAGTTATATTTTATACTTTTTCGGGCTAAGGGGACTAAACTTAGAAAAAGGTTGTGAGTCCATAGTTAAGCTCTTTTCAAACTCCTTAAAATTGAAAAGATATCTGAGTGATCTTGGCTCAATCACACTCATTAAAATGGTTTTGAAGAGACGTCCTTTTTGGTCTAATTTTAACCCTTTTTCGAATCGACTGGACTAATTACGAGAAAGGAACATTATGGAGTCTTGTTTTAGTGTTTTCAGACTCTCTAAATGTGAAAAACCACTGAGCTTACCTTATATAGGCTTTTAAAAATCCACATGGAAGGAGTCTTGTTGTGTAATACTTAATCACATTGCATATATCATTGCATCTTTGGCTGATCAGAATCTGGACCAGGGGTCAAATTTTACCTCAAAAATGAAAGTTCTCAGAATTGCCTCAAAACAAATGGGTTTGTAGCCCTCGTCGTCACGAACCCAACGCAATTCGTTTCGTCTCAAACGGACGTTGGGAGCGAAAGTTATCGCGATCTGTTCGAATCGCCAAACAGGTAAAAAAAGTGCTGACAGGGCAGGCCGTACTGCCACGTGGCAGAGGCCGTACATCTGACTGGACATCCGTACGGTGACGTGGCGGTTGGATGACATGGCACATTTTTATTTGTCAGTTGCTGGCAAGTAGGATTGCGACACGTGTCCATTTCTTGGCAAATGGCATGAGGGCACGTGGCCCAATCCAGGGGCGCCACGTGTCCCTCGTTTATTGGTTGTTTAGTTTGTGTGTTGGTTCAAAAAAAATTATGGAGCCGACCGGGTTAGAACCGGTGACCTCCCACCTTTCAAACGCCTTAACAAAGTCCGTGGTAGCACTAGGCCACGTGTTATCTCTTGTTGCATATATGAGTTTTATTATATATCAAATTTCATTTGGTTTAAATGAAAAGGGGGTTCGGGCCGGGGCATAGCCCCGACCCGCGGTCACATTATAATACCACACGACCAAGCCATGTAACAATTCACGCGCGGGAGTTTCATGTGTTTAAACCGTGGTTTCATTTGTTATAACATGTGACCGTTTCTAGCCAACAGTTATGACCGTGCGTGTAAACAAACGGGCGCGGTGTATTTTTAATGGTTTTTAAATGTTAAAAATTAAATGCCACGGTTATACCACGGTTCACATGTGACCACAAACCCAGCATTCAAATTTAATGCTATCAGTTGGCGCGTTTTTGGGGCGGAGTCCGCCATCTTTGGCTCTTTTGCTATTTTTAGCAAACTAACTCCAATTTTAGTGGAGTTTGTTGAGGAAAAGAAGGGAAGTTGGTTTTTGGCCTAACTGGAGCTAGGGAAAACCATTCTTGACGAAATTTTGGTGGATTTTGGGTCTCTTCGACCTTCTGGAGCCATTGGAGCAGGTTTCAGAGCCATTGGAGGCCATTTTCAGGTGTTTTTGCTTCAGGGAAGCTTTCAGGGCCACCAGGGCCATTTCAGTGCTGGAGCTGTTTGGAGGCTATGTTCAGCCATTTTTGGTGATTCAAAAGCCATGTTCAGCTAATTTCGACCTTCTGAATCTGATGGCAGAGGTTTCAGAACCATTTGAGTCCATCTTCACATCAAAATTCTCCATTGAAGATTAAAGGGCCACCAGGGCCATTTTGGGGAAAGTACTGTTAAGGTACATTTTCACTGTTTAGTGATTTGGAAAAAGCATGTTCAGCTAATTCCTATTTTATGAGTCTGTATTTACAGCCAGTTCTGTCCTTAGAGACTTTCTTATTCTTGTATTAGCATTTTGGAGCATTTTAATACAAGAGGACAAGCCCATTTTGGGAGGCTTGGTCCAGCAGATGTAGCCTGAAGTGGGTGAACTGCTTTATCATTTTGGGTGTTGTG
>ML788398.1:460878-479062 GCA_009831015.1 Picea engelmannii
TTGGCCTATGTCGGCTTCATGCTACTATTAACTGAACCTTCAAAGCATTCCTTAAATGCAATCCTTGTAGCACTTTTTCCCTTGTGATCTGAAACCTTGACCCATGGAGGAATTTTCCTAAGTGTCCTTATCCTGCACATGTCTCCTTGCACTAAGCATCAATATGTTCCATGCGCTTGGAACTAGTTTACTTGCCTGCGACACTCGTTTCTCCTTTGTAATATAGCATTATTTTATTATTTTTCAAAGCTTGTTAAAAAATTGAAAAAGATAAAAAAATCGAATATTCCAAAAAGAGGGGACGGAATATACATTCTCTTTTATCGACAACAAGATAGTCGACCTTGGAAAAAGCACATACTTCTGTTTGTTTTCCAAGCATTGGGATCTAGTATGACCTT
Source organism: Picea engelmannii (assembly GCA_009831015.1). NCBI lineage: Eukaryota > Viridiplantae > Streptophyta > Pinopsida > Pinales > Pinaceae > Picea > Picea engelmannii. The sequence goes on from ML788398.1 coordinate 461,280, forward strand.
AGAAAGTTGTTCTTGTTACATAGAGTTATGTTCTCCTCCATTTGGCTACTCTTCCAAACATAAGGAGATTTTGTGGTACCTCATGTATCACATAATTATGTCAATAGTATGTCACATAAGTCTCATCATTTTGTCGTGCGTTTGTCGAAGGGAAGTTTTTGTTGGTTATGGACCCTGATTATCTTCCTGATTCAAATGTTTGTTTTAGTCGTGCTTGGATCCCATTCCCTAACTAGGGGGTATGGGGGGGCTTCCTCCCCTGCAATTGTGGCTAGGGGGTTTGAGCGAGGGGCGACAAAATTTTTTGTAGCCCCCCCTAGCAGGGGATTCGGGGCCAACATCCTCGAAGTGAAATTTTAGGAAAAATTGCCTTATAAAATATTGTAATTTCATAGTCAATCTGGACCGTTCATTATAAGGTTGCATATCTAACGATATAAGTTATTTTAGGGTTTTTTTCCCTAGAAGGCAACCCTCTCTTGTGACGGAATTGTATTTCAGTTGTGTATCATCGTGAAGGTTGTATTATGAGAGAGGAAAATGTGAGAGAAAGAAGAGGAAGTTACAACGGTTGAGTTGTAGGTTGTATCCCTTCATTTTGTTGGATAATAAATAGGAAGGACCCAAAAATTTGTTTGGTGGATGTAGCCAACATTGCGTGAACCACATATATCTGTTTCTCTATTGTATTTGTATCTTCTATGTTTTATTTCTACATTTTTTTTATTTTATTGCTTCGCGATACTGTTTTTCTAACAGTTTTATCCAACCCGAGTCAGTCATTCTGGAGTTTATCTCTTGACTTTCATGATTCACCCATCTCGATAGTCCAGTCAAGTTTGGATTCAAAATCAATGAATTTATGTGCCTAATGATTGAGTTCCTCCAGTATTTCCCCGACGACATGTCGAAGACCTCAGGGTAGTGAGTCTTACAATCCTATTTTACTCCTACCTGAGCTTTTGAAGATCATGAAGTTGTTTCTCAAGCTATGAAGTCCTCATCTCCAATAATAGGCATCAATGATTCTTGAAGATGCGTAGCATATTGTACTTGTATATATTCAGATGATCTTGAGACGTAGATCTATTGTGTATTGTTAGAAGTTGCACTTTATACAAACATTCATATTTGTCTCATAGTCATATATGACATGGATCTGCAGTGTACTTGATTGGCATCCATGCTTAGTTCATCTCGAGCATGGGTATGCCCATTGTTGACGCTAAAAAATGCAACGATGAATACTATGCTCGCAAATGATTTCCAAGCTTTATTATTTAACTATATTAATAATAATCTAGTAGGTGGGACCCCCTTGTTAGACTTATGACGCTATGGTGGATATGATGTGCTTATATTTTGTTGCCTATGTGATGGTACCAACATAATGTTCTATAGTTCATTTGCTTCAAATCATGGTTTAAAATGTTGTGGTAACATGTGATAGTTGGGTATTAAAACACATCACTAAATGGATTTGATGATATTTCATAGAAGTTAATAATGCTACCCTTTTGGATAAAAAAACTATACTCAAGTTATAATATTGTATTGTTATGACAACGGATGGGTGCTCTTGACCCTTGCTACTATGGTTATGAGCCTTGTTTGAGTTTCATAAATGGTTTAACATTGAGTTATGTTCCTAGCACATTGTTATTTTAAATAATTTTGACATTACCAAGGGGTGGCGCACTTTGAAAAAGTGATATGGCAATGGACATTTGGTTGATTAATGGTATAGTGCTATGGTTGATTGGCTTGGCTCATACTTTGAATTGAATGAAGTTGGAAGGGATAAGTGACGTGCATTTACTGCACATCACTCAAACTCCCCTTGAGCCTGTCACCTTAGTCATTCTTGCATTTTGTTTTGGCTCTGGTAGTTTTTGTTGCTTCATCTTTTTCGGTTGTGAAGGATATATACAGTCTTGTTTTTCCTCACGCAGGATTTTCTAGGTATGGGTTTTCTTACTCTTCCATCCATGATAGTTACTCTGCCCTTTGAATCAACTTTTGGCTCTGGTTGCTCGTGCTTTGCGTTATTCCTAAGATGTTATGATATTTTGAATCGTGTATTGGTGTTTACGTCCTGAGTTTCATATGGTGGTGGTTCTGGAATGTTGGCACTTAAAAAATAAGATGGCAACTCTCTTCTTGCTGTGTGTAATCTTCACATAGAAGTTTTGAATAAAATTTGTAATGGAGTCTGCTCGGTTATGGCTTGGTTTTTGGTTCTCGTCTCTCTGTTGAAATTGATTATCATGGTTTTCCCAAGCTCTGAGATTTACGAGTACCCTTCCTATGGATTGTTGATACAGGTATCTTTGATTAAGTTTGCTCACGCCATGTTCTTTTATGTGTCTAGTGTACACACATTATTTCGACCCTGTGGTTTTAATGAGAACTGGTGAAAGATTAACATGTTTCATTCCTTGTCTTGGAAAAACCCTGAGTTGTAGCTGCTTACTATAACCTCACCATTGCTTGGTAAACACTACACAGTATGAATTTAACGCCATCGAGAATTTGATGGAATCATTATGCATGCTTTTTGGTCGGGAAGGGGTTTGTTCTTGGTTGCTCATTTTATAGTTTTGATTAAAGGGGTTCGCTTCATTTTGTTTCCTGTTGGAAAAAGTTGTCTGTTATTTTGGAAACCCTTACAACCGAGAGATTTGTTACTTATTATTGTTATGTGGTAAATTGTGATATGGCATGAGTTGTCTATTCTATTCGAATACCAAACCCTCTAGTCAAACAACCTGTTCATACCTCCCACTTGCTGTCTTAAACCCTAAATATTACATTGATATTGTTTTACTCCAGTTTGATGGTTGATGGAAGAATTGTCTGTGCTTGGTTACTTGGGCACGATTTTGTTGAGTTCCTCATTTGGCAATTCTGGAAGAAGTCTGTACACACTTATTTATATGAAGCTTGGGCTCAAAGTATTGAATGTTATTTGGTTCAATCGTTATGTTGATTGTATTAAAAGGGACACCTATGTGCGAATTGTTTGAGGCCCGAATAAGAGTTATAACATTCATTTTGATCGCGTTGAATAATGTTGAAATAAATGATGGATATAAATGGTCGTAAACATTGTGTGTGTTCCTGTTGGTTTTAAGGGATTTAGCATTGGATTTAATGTATGGTTGTGGCTCAAAGGCTATTGTGGTTTCTTATAGTGATTGCAATGTTGTTCATTATGACTGTCATATAATTATTATATGGATACAATGTCTGTTGTGATTAAATAATTCTGGGCATAAAGATTATTGTTTGGGAGCCAACAAACAATTTGTTAACGAAAGTAAGAGTTTAAATTATTGTTTTGAAAAAGTGAACACTGTTAAACTTTGAAGGTCTGTACATAGATATGTTTTGATTGCATGTTTTGATTTATTTTCAATTGAAAAATATCCATATCAATTCCATGTCATTCTATCATTTCCCGCTCATTAAATTCCCCCCATAATCCCAATTTCACTTATTTCATCCTTGTTCTATGAAATAAATTTAAAAGGAAAAGTTTGTGTGAAAGCGACAAAGGGATAACACAACAAGGGTTGGTGACTGATATTTTGATACTTTATTACACAATAAATTGTTGAAAAATATTTGTGTATTAATCCCCTATCGTTATACCACTTTTCACTAATTACATTCCCTCCGTATTTACTAGGAACCCTGTGACCCCATGTTCACTTGGCAGTTAATGAGTGGTTTGTTATGGATGGATTTGCATGTATCTCGTGTCAATTATTGAGACAATTTTTTATTCATGTAGTAGAGTGTCATGTATGGTTTACTAAGAGCTTCATTACTGATGAACTGCTGCTACAAGATGAGCTTTGTCAGTAGGGGAAACAATGGAAAAAATAACAGAGGCATGGGAAATTGGAACCAAGGTCCTAGGAGGCCTATATTTTCCATCCATTTTGATGTTGATTCCCAAGAATTGAACTAGTTGTTCCAAGATGGGTTCTTTAACTAGATTGGTCATGGAGTACTGCACCCTCGTCCAGAAATACCTCCTTTCCAGCCTCAGAACATCCCTGACATTCTCGTTCCTCCACATGTGTCCTTACAACCAGAAGTCCCCACAAATGATGGATGAAATGAGATCATCAACTCGGTTGTATCTCACCATCATGGTTGACCCAATATTTCATTACCTCTCCCACCACTTGTCAATCCCAATGTCCATATTTCCTGTGTTGATTCTCCTGTTCAATCTTCACATGCTAGTAAGAGACAAAAAAGTGATGTTCTTGAACTTATGCAAGATAAAGGAAAAGCAGTTGTCTCCTTTTCTTCTCCCTCCGATGATCCCTCAAAATATATGTCTTCCCACATGCATTTGAAGGATGATTTTTCCCATGTTATCAGCGATATACAACCCCAAGGGTCTAACCAACCATGAGATACTTCCGAGAAATCAAAGGGAAACAACAGTGAAAAAAGAAAAATTGCCTCTTAGAGTGGCAAGCATGGTTTTTAGATTATGTGTTTTTATGATTTGAGTTGATGAAGAAAGTGCTAGTGGTTCTCATAATGTTTGTACAACAAAATCTATTTTGGTATTTTGTGGATAATGTGGATATTTATATATTTTTTGGATATGATATAAATTATTTATGATATTTAAATATCCAGTTTGGAGGATATTTAAGGGAGCTACAAAGGTGGCATGTGGTTAAAATGATTATCCCTTTTTTGTTATATTGTATGATTTGAAAAGAATAAATGACGGGAGTCACAAGGGGTCCCACCTACCTAGTTATTATTAATTAAAGACCCTTAACTATATTATTATTATTTATTTCTCCTAAACTAATTAGTTAAGTGAAACTAACTTAACTAAAGAAAGTAGTTGAAATACTTCAACTTATTTGGAAAGAATAAAAGATAAATGAGAAGAAGAGACAAAGGGAGAATAGAAGGAGAAAGAAAAACTAAGGCTTTCTCTTTTGGTTGCATGAGATAATTTCAGTTTTCATTCATTTCTAAGTTTATTCAAAGCCTAATTCTCTTTTTGACAACAGGGTTTTATTGTAGACAACAAGGTTCAAGACTGAGCCAAACTTTTCAAACGCTTGTTTTAGAAGTGTTGAACCATCCTTGATGGTATGTGTATCTTGTTTATTTGTCAACTAATTTTCATGGCTGATAAATGATATCTTGCAGAGTCAAAATGGTAGCAGTTTGTGGCAAGTTGATCCAGATTATAAATTTCAGTTTTACTTGATTGTCAGAGTCTTTTTGTATGGTGTTCATCAAGGATATCTAAATCAAACTTTGGTCCATGCCCTCGCAGGGGTTTTTTAAAGAGAAAACACTTTTGATATCTCAAAATGAAATAAAATCAGATTGTTGTTCTATCTCATATATGTGTATTTATGACTTGGTTACTTTTTTCTTTTTGAGCTCCATGATTCCTTTATTATAAAATCTGTGTATATTACAGAAACTTATATTAAATTTATTTTATATTGCAACATTCTTTTCATTAATAAATCAACTTCAATAGTAGTAATTAATACTTATGGATTGGGAGAATATTTTTGAGGCTATAAAACCCAGGGTGACATTCCCGACTATCTTGTCCTAGCTAGGAAATATTCGAAAATGATTGAGTAAGGTAATTCATAAATTTTTCTCAACATTTGTTTGACGAACATACTGGGGAGGTCTTCCATATCTCTTTGGTTGATTGTATTCATGATTATCATTGAATATTTATGCTTTTTTTTTGTATTCTTTGACTACTTTCTTTTCCTCATGACAATACATGTTACAAGGCAGCCCAATATTGAGCATGGTCTTAAAGACCAAACCAGCATTGCTTTAAATGTATTCAATACCTTCTTAGAAACTGCTAACACCCGAGCTAAGATTGAATGCTCGTGGGAAATAATTGAACAAGAGATAAGTGTTTGATCATGCTAGGAGGCTAGACAAAGGCAACCTAGGAATCAATTGTAGCTCTCTTTTTCCTAAAGTTTTGATATTATTTTTTTCATGTCCTTAAATCCTCGCATATCTAGGAGAAGAAGAGGATTATCTCCTAAAATCAATCCTATCGCTAAAATAGGAAGAAGGAACGTTGTTTTGTCAACCCAGCAAGGTACTCTAAGGAGAAATTTGTCTGATTTCGCTAGTTCATCTTTCTCTCCCTCACCCATGATTTACAAAATGGCATTTGTGGGTGGCTCTGGAGGTGCCTCATCATCTCAACCTTAAGCCTCATTAGTAATTGGTAGTTTGTATATCCATCAAATTCCTGTCCAATCAACTAATAATGTTTCTAAGGTCATAGAGAAGTATGGGCTCTTTCAATTCGAGGAGGATGCTACTACTACCCCGTGGCATGTATCCTCCCCCTTGAACCTAGCACCTGCCACTCATTCGCTACCAAAATTTAAAGAACATCTTCCTCGGTTTTCAGGAAATAACATAGTCACTACAAATGAACACTTGGTGGCATTCTCTAATGTCTGTCACAATATAGGACCTAATGATAATGATACTTGTATGCGCTTGTTTGTCAATTCTCTCGAAGGGAAATCCATGACATGTTTCTTCATACTCCATCCCAAGATTCTTTCCACTTGAGAAGAGTTAGTTTACTAGTTCAAATCCACTTATGGGCAGTTTAAGAGACCAAGCGAACAATTATGGGAATATAATAGCATTGCGTACAAATGCGGTGAGACTATCAAGTCTTTCAACCTTAGTTTCACTAAGTTGTATAATCAAATTCCCAAACTTATTCGCCCCCATAACCAAGCAGATTTTATGCATTACTATAATGCTCTACCTTCTCCTTATCGATAAAGGCTTGAAGAAAAAGTTGTTGACAATCTTGGTTCTTCTCTTCATACTTGTCTAGAGTGTGAAGAATAGTTGGAAAGAACAGGTCTTCCCAAGGGATACTAAATTAAACAAATGGACATGTTTTCCCACTTGCAACTTGTACATGATATGAATAATCGGATGATAGCATACGAGTGAAAGGGAAAGTCTCTTCACTTACTCCTGGGGCATCATCTTGTTCTTCACCATCTTTTAGGAATATCAATGAAAACAACGTTCAGGCCAAGGCCATCATGCCTCACAGTAGGTGTAACTTTTGCAAGGAAAATCACGAGGAAAGTACTTTTGAGGTAAAGAAGAATGCCAGAGATAAAATCTTTGGAAAAATTCTTGAAACCACCATTGTCATTCTAGATTGGGCATAACTAGAAGATGTCATGATCATAAACACTAGGAATAAATCCTATGATTCAAAAGGAAAATATGATCCCCCTCATACTTCTTCTATCCCAAGCTCATATTCTCCAGCTACTAATGTACAAGCTACTAAAACTCTTTACAATCAAAGAATTTCCTCCCCTCTTCCCTCTTCCAAATATATCATTCTCAACCAATTGGCTAATATAATGTCGATGATACTCTTCTGGACATGGTTTTCGTCCCTGAGCAACAAAAGCATATAAAAAATTTCATGGAAGGAAAATCTTCCACCATATCCAATCTCTCTGAAGAGGTAAAAGAAGAGGATTCTATTGTAAATAAAGTAGGTGTAAATAATTTTAGACACCCTGCAAAAAAAACCCCATTTTTCATTTCTGTAAAAATTATGGACAAAATATCCCATTTTTTCCTAATTGACAACGGTTCGATCCCAAGCGTGATGTCAAAAATTATTCTGGAAGATCTAGGCTTATCTTGTACTAATGAAAATTCTAGAATCATGCTCTCATATAATAGTGTACAACAGTCGACTATGGGAGAAATCAAACATGTGACTTTGGTTTTGTGTGCACATCCTGAAATAAGGACAACCCTTAATATCGAGGTAATTGACATGCCATTAAGTAATTATTCTATCATCTTAGGAAGAGACTGGAAAGCCTTGACAGGTGGATATCCTTCACTGGATGGGACACACTTATCCGTTCCTCAGAATGGAAAGAATAGCATAGTCCTGAGGGAAGGAAGAATGTCACCGTACATAGAAATCATTCCACATCCTAATGTAAACTATGTCGAGGAGGATTTATGAGTGTACTCCATCTTTGTGGATGAGGATAACACTACCCTGGAACAAATTGATTTGGAGGATGGTATGTGGCACATGCACTTGGATGGCTCATGATCCAACAAAGGTAACAGAGAAGGCATTATCTTGTACTTGCATGTAGCTAAAATTCACAACTTTTCTTATAGTATAGAGTCTGCTTGCACAAACAACGTCATCGAATTTGAAGCATTATTGCTAGGCATTGAAAAGGCCTATAATTTAGGTTGTGGACACCTTACAGTTTTTGGGGACTCTGAGCTTGTTGTGAACCTTGTACGTAAAATATATTATCCTAGAAACAAGTTAATGAAATGCTACACCCAAGATATTTGGATGCTTATATATAACTTATTATCATTTAATATCACTCATGTTAAAATGGAATTGAATTCAATGGCTGACAGGTTGGTTGTTTTTGTAGCCTCTCCTACTCGACAACTTTTGCCACAAAGACCTGATTGTAATTTTCAATATTTATATCATCCTCATATCCCTGAAAATGTAGAGTCATGGTAGGTCTTCCTTAGTGATGAAAGCATATGTTCTTTCATACAAAATGAACCATATAATCCCAAAGAGATTATATCCATGGAAAACAACAAAATTCTGAAGGGCTTGACTCCTCTAAAAGGTTCATTTTCATCGAGTGATGTAGGAAAAAAATAAAATAATAAAGAAGAGGAGTCAAAAAGGAAAGTGGGTGAAACCATTTCATTGAATATTGGAACACCTGATTCCCCAAAGAATGTTAAGATAGGTTCCCAATGTACTAATGAAGAAAAGTTGAAATTCACTGAGTTACTTTGTGAATTTCAAGATGTTTTTTCTTGGTGTTATGAGGATCTTTGTGGTTTTGATCCTTCTATTATACAACATTTCATTCCTATCAAGGAGGGTATAAAACAAGTTAGGAAAAAAAAAACCATTAACCCCACACTTGAAGCTACTATTAGGAAGGAGTTGGAAAAACTCTTGAAATCTAGGATAGTTTTTCCTGTTAAGTATTCTAAGTGGGTTTCCAATTTGATTTCCATTCGGAAAAGAAAACTGGTCAGATCTGTATGTACGTTGATTTATGTGCATTAAATAGGTCAAGCGTAAAAGACCATGTTGGAAATATTTTCATTAATGTCAATAGTTGAAGTGATGATTTGTAATGATGAAGTACATCAGATTAGATTGTCATTGATGTCAACAGTTGAAGTGATGATCTGTTGTTAAATGATAGGTGACATTGTCATTGATGTCAATAGTATATCAGTCAACAAGAAGATAGAAAATGTAGAGATCGATAACGCAAGCTCAGGAGGAACAACTAAAAAGTAGTCAAAATATCAAAACTGTCTACAGGTATATCAATCAGCAGAAGATGTCAAACTATGTGGAGAGACAGACAACACAAGCTCATGAGAAGGGGAGAACAATAGAAGCGAACTGTATGAAGATAAAAGATCAGAAGTACAGAAGTATTTCGTGTCTATTGTTGATAACGATAGGATCAATAATGATTCGTTGATCAAAAGATATGGAGGAAGAACAAACTGTAGAGATGTGATCGGGATCAGTGAAAATAATGAACAATTGATCAGTGCACAGAAAATGTGAGAAGTCTCAGCAACCGTCCTATTAGAATGAGAATCTTAGCAGTCGTCTGATCAAGATTTTGACCATGTTGATCATCTTATACAACGCACATCGGTCATTTGTGTGACTTTGGGCTTGAGGACCATTGAAATATCGTGATCGTTGATCCACTTCAAGAATACCCATCAGCCGTCGGATCTAGTGGAGCTACAAGAAGGATAAGCCTAGGAGTTAGTTAACACTCCAAAGCAGCGAAATGATCTGATATGTTGGATCAAGAGGACACATGGAGAGTGATTGGAATTTCACTGACTTGTATATCTGGAGAAGTCAAAGGCAAAGTTTCATGAACTCACGAGGTGCGAGGTCACGACATGATCGTAGTCATTGATCAGAAGGAGAGATCTCGGTCGTTGATCTGGATAAAATAGTATAAGCAAGGTAAATAGGTTGTGAGTTCGAATATTCAAATACCCATCAGTCGTCGAATCAAACTCGAGTTATTTTCAAACCATTGGATTCGGAGGAAGGTGCATGAGACAAGATCCGAAATGATCGGGATCGTCCGTTGTCAAGGAGGTCACATGGCGAAGGGTCAACGTCTCGCTGACTTGCAGAGTGAAGAAGTCCCGATAAGATATAGACCATTGGATTAAAGAGGACTATGGACCATTGATCTAGAGTATTTTGGATATTAGGATTTGGAAGAGTCAATGGTGGCTCGCGTTCAAACACCTGACATGCGAAGTCGCAATTTGATCATAGTCGTCGATCAAAGGGAGAACGAGGACATTTGATTCGAGAAGGACATGTGGCATAACACGTTAGTAGAATACGTCAGAAAGCAAACTTGGTGCAATCCGAAAATGACAAGTGGCAAGTTGATTCATCATTTTAGGTACATACAAATCATGAATCAGAGGGACACGTGGTAGCTACTCGACTCGTGACACATCATCAAGTGACGTAAGTAATCCGAAGATCCAAAGTAAATGGTGGTCATCTATCTCGATGAATGATTAAGTCTTGGCCATCGGATTTAGCAGTAAAAGGATGAGTGTAAGGTTAAAGATAACCGTTGATCTATCTTGCCTAAACGAGAGTTCATTGTCATTGGTCATATGTTATAAGAATTTTTAAAAGGAAATTATTATATGTCGCTATATTTTGTAAGTTCGTGGTTGTGTAACGCACAGTCATATGTGATGGTTTGAAGGAAGCGCCTTCACAAAATTTGGTCTCTGTGAATATAACAAAGATTAGGGATCGAGTATAAAGGACTAAATTGATCCATAACTATGATCAATTTATGACAAAAATGAACCGATACACAGTCATGATTAAAAGAGATTTAAATCATGAAAAACATGAATAATGAATAAAAAGGAAAAATGATATTAATTAAAGTTTAGATTATCATTTTAAATGAAAAGGTACAATGGTTCAAATAAAGGGACACGATGTTTTAAATTTCACACCAATTTGAAGAATATATAAACGAGAAAAAGTGGTGAGAAGATTGTGTCTCTGTGGTTGATATTAGACGATCGAGAATAGGAGCAGAGTCCAATATGAATATTTTTTTGTTCTAAGGTCCCTATAAATATCTTATTGAAGATCAAGAACAGAAGAAGACATAGCAATAGTTATGCAATCCAGTACTTGATACAGAAGACCATACAAGCAAAGGTTGCAACAGACAAGTAGAAATACAACAATGGTTGTATGAGTCAAATTCAGTGAAGTACAAAAGATAATGAATTGAATTATAAACTAAGGGTGGTTGGGTGGTGCAAGGGTAGGTTGGAGCCTGCAGAGGAGTTGGTGCTTCCTTGTCAGTTGTAGCTGACTAAATAGGGGGTCATAGCTTCCTACCAGTTGGTGTTGGTGAACAGAGGGAGTTGGTGCTTCCTTGTCAGTTGTGGCTAACTAAACAGGAGGTTGAAGCCTCCTACCAGTTGTTTCTAGTGAATGAGTGTGTGGGTGCATCCTTACATTTGTAGCTGGTAAATGGGGTGTGGCAACATCCTTTCAGTTGTAGCTAAGGAAACTTGGGGAATGTCTCTACATCAAGTTGTAGCTTGAAAACAGTTTTGTAAAATAACTTTTTATTAATGAGAAAAGAGTTGGTGGTTTTCCCTATTGGGTTCCACGATACAATGTTTTGTTCATAAGGGTTTGTTGTTCATCATATATTTCTTAATTGAATAATTAATATGTGTGCTTAATATGGATGAAGGTAAAAACAAAAAGTAGGCAATACTGATTCACCCCCCCACTCTCAGTATTGTTGGATATTTCTTCAATTGGTATCAGAGCAAGGTTTTTCTAAGCATGGTCTAACAAACTGAAAGGAAGATCAAATTAAGCACACATGGATGGACAAAAGATTTACAATGAGAATGGAACTCCAATACTTAGAAAAGAAGAATACATATTTTGGAGTATAAGAATGAAAATTCATCTGAAGGCATTGGGACATGATGTATGGAATTCAGTGATCACTGATTATTTCCCACCAAATAGAGTAAGGAATCCAGCTCAAAATAAAGCCAAGAAAATTAACTCAATGGTAATGAATACAATCCTTAATGGATTACCTGATGAAATCAAAGAAAATATTGGTGAATGTAACTCTACAAAAGAACTCTGGGAAAAAATAAAAGACCTCTACTCAGATGAGAAGTCAAATGAAGCATGTCAATCATAACAAGGTTCAATCTACAACAAATTTAGTGATGAAGATTCTTTTGAAGAATACTCAGACATTGAAGCAACAATCAATATGGAAGTTGAGCTTGAAAGTTCTTTGGACGAACTGAGAAAATATAAAGAAAGGTGTAAACAACTAAAGGATCAACTTAAGACTGTTGAAAAATATGAAGCCCTTAATAAATTTCTCAGTCTAAAAAGATCTCCCTCGAACAAATATGGCCTTGGATATGACCACGCACACATAATTAAAGGATCAAGTCCTATTACTCAGATTGAGATTGAAGATGACATGTCTAGTGAAGATACCTCCAAAGAATCTGCTGATCCTCCCAAGAAGATGTATCAAATAAAAAGAGAAGACTCAACCATCAATAAAGGAAAAGACTCTCCACAATCTTCCAATTGCAATAATGTTGATATTGAATTCTCCCTTGTAAGTAGAGAAGAATATTCAAACACAATAACAAAATATTATGTTAGCATTTATCCCATGGAAGAAGAAGAAGAAGAAGAAGTATCAAAGGCCAAAGAAAAGGTTGATTGGAGTCTCTTTGAATACCTCCATGACCATAATGAATCAGACTATAGCTATCTTCATGACTACACTCAAGAATTTCTTGAAAAGAGTCAAAAGCATGTCTTGGAAATAAAGGAAATGCTCAAGGACAGTAAAAAGATAGTATATGAGTAGGACAATCAGTTAGAAGAGAAAGAAGAGGAGATCAAGAGACTGGAAACTGAAATAAGTCAAGCAAAAGAAGAAAAGAAGGAAGATGATGTGTCAAGAAAAAACCTTGCAGATCTAAAAGAGCTAAGGGAAAAATATGTCAATCTTAAAATCCAACTTGAAGAAGCCAAAAGGAGAGAAGAGGTAGTAAGGAACCAGTTGGACAAAAAGGAATAATCTTTTCATAAGATGGAAGAAGAAGTTTTGAATCTTAGAAATAAGGTTGATAAGTTAGACACATAAATCAAGTTCTTGAACAACTCCATGACCCTGGATGAGATCTTGGATAGTTGAAGATCACCATATGACAAAACCAGTCTTGGCCACAACAAGGAAGAAATTAGTAATCTCAAGAAACCTGATGCAAGTCCTTCATTTGTAAAAAGTAAAGACATGTCTGATGCAAGTCTTTCTTTTATAAAAAGGGAAAGCAAGTATGATGTGGGTTCTTCATGTTCAAAGAATAAAATAAACACTACAAAACTTAGAGGATCATATCAAGGAAGACATCCAGAAGATACTCATACACCTCAAAGCAAGTTCAGAAGAGAGACATCGTCATGGATGAATCAAAGAAGGTATGAGAGTGTCTTTAACAGTTATTGTTTTTCTTGTAATGAATATGTTCATAAATCCTTGGATTGTAGGCATCATGGAAGAAGAGAAGTCGGTAAGTTCAACAACAATAAAATATGTTGGAACTGCAATCATGTTGGACATATTGCTGCACATTGTTACACTATGAGATGCTATAATTGTGGTGAATATGGCCACAAAGCCTATAACTGCTGGAACTCAAGAAGATAACCAATAAGAAATGCTTCACACAATATGACAACAAGAGTAAATAAGAAGACATGGAAAATAAAATCTGAAGTAGCAAACAAGAAAGATGAGGAAAATATTGTTCTTGAAACTGATGAAGTTAATGATAGGAGTTTGGAGGATGAAACTACTAATGAGGAATATTCTCAAGACAAGAATAAAGAAGCTTCTGGTGCACATAATAATGATGTCGATAATGAATCTCCAACGGTAGAACAACAAAAATAATTGAGTGACGATTACATTAGAAATATTTCAATCCTATTTTAAATGGTACACTAAAGCTCCTTCCAAAAGAAAAGAAAAAAAGAAGGTGATCTATGTCCAAGAAAGTTGCAAAGACTATGCTTAATGAAGCAAATTATTTGATGGATATTCCATCAATTAGTATTGATATAGGAGGAAAGTTGTAAGCACATCAGTACTCATATTGAATAGAGGTCAGCTCAGGATTAATAGTAGTAAAACTCTTTGTGAACCCTGTTTTGGAAGAGATCATTTGGTAAAATACTTCAAAGTCTTTGGAAGTAAGGGTCAAAAGGCATGATGAGAATTTCGAAAGTGTGATGCTAGATCTGATGAAGGTATCCTTCTTGGATATACTTCTACCAAAAAAACATACAGATTCTACAATATTAGGATACATAAGAGTGTTGAGAGTACAGATGTTAAGGTGGATGATATAAAAAATAAATAAAAAATTGGTACCCTAGTTAGAGATCGATGAGAATCGATGGACAAAACCAAGGGTTGTTTGAAGAATATGAAACAAAAAAATTTCCAATGAGCTGAGATAGGAAGTTAGTAAATTAATAGGGAAGAAACCTTGTTAGAAAGAATTACCTTTTCAGAAACAAAGGGGGAGAATAGTCAAAAGCAGAGAAAGATCATATTGACAGGGGGAGTCATTCAACTATGACTGGAAGAACATGTTCACAGGAAGAGTTACCCAAGTTCAGTCTAATAAATAACATGTTGAGCTTTACGAGTGGTCAAAAAAGTAATTATACTGACATATCATAAGAGAAGAAACCCTTTTCCATTGATGTCAAAGGGGGAGAGAAAATTCATATAAAGGAAAACTTCAGAAAAGGAAAGCATCAACACAAGGGGGAGTTTTGTATATGAAGTGTGTTGACCTCAATGACAAAGGGGGAGATTGTTGGAAATATTGTCATTGATGTCAACAGTCAAAGTGATGATCTGTAATGATGAAGTACATCAGATGAGATTTTCATTGATTTCAATAGTTGAAGTGATGATCTATTGTTAAATGACAGATGAAATTGTCATTGATGTCAACAGTATATCAGTTAGAAAGAAGATAGAAAATGCATAGATCGATAACGCAAGATCAGGAGGAAGAGAGAAAAGGTAGTGGAAAGATCAAAATTGTCTATAGGTAGATTAGTCAGCAAAATATGTCAAACTGTGTGGAGAGATAGACAACACAAGCTCACGAGGAGGAGCAAATTGTATGAAGATCAAAGCTCATAAGTACAAAAGTATCTCATGTCTATTGTTGATAATGATAGGATCAACAATGCTTCGTTGATAAAAATCCCTGGAGGAATAACAGACTGTAGAGATGTCATCGGAATCAATGAAAACACTGAACAATTGATCACTATGTAGAAAATGCGAGAAGCCTCAACAACCGTCCTATTAGAAAGAGAAGCTCAAAAACCATCCGATCAAGAGTTTGACCATGTTGATCATCTGATACAAAGCACATCGGTCATTTGTGTGACCGTGGGATTGAGGACCATTGAAATATCGTGATCGTTGATCTACTTCAAGAATACTCGTCAATCGTAGTATCCAGTGGAGTTGCAAGGAGGATAAGCCCAGGAGTTAGTTAACGCTCCAAAGAAGCGAAATGATCTGATCTGTTGGATCAAGAGGACATGTGGTGAGTGATTGGAATTTCACTAACTCGTAGATCTGGAGAAGTCAAAGGAAAATTTACATGAATTCGTGAGGTGCGAGGTCACGACATGATCATAGTCATCGATCAGAAGGAGAGATCTCCGCCGTTGATCTGGAGAAAATAGGATAAGAGAGGTAAAGAGGTTGTGATTTTGAATATTCAAATACCCATCAATCGTTGAATCAAACCGTTGGATCTGGAGGAAGGTGCACGAGACAAGCTTCAAAATGATCGGGACCATCCATTGTCAAGGAGGGCACGTGGCGAAGGGTCAACATTTCACTGACTTGCAAAGTGAAGAAGTCCTGATAAGATCTGGACTGTTGTATTAAATAGGACTGTGGATCGTTGATCTAGAGTATTTCAAATATCGGGAGTTGGAAGAGTCAGTGGTGGCTCACGTTCAAACACCTGACATGCAAATTCATGATTTGATCACAACCGTCGATCAAAAGGAGAACGATGACTGTTGATTCAATAAGGACATGTGGCATACCACGTCAGTAGAATATGTCAACAAAGACTCGTGGCGCAATCAGAAAATGACAAGTGTCAAGTTGATTCATCATTTTAGGTACGTACAAATCATGAGAGGGACACGTGGCAGCTACTCGACTCATTACATGCCATCAAGTGACATAAGTAGTCCGAAGATCTGAAGTAAATATTGTCCGTCTATCTCGATGAATGATAAAGTCTTGGCCGTCGGATTTAGTAGTAAAAGGATGAGTGTAAGGTTAAAGATGACCGTTGATCTGTCTCCGCGAATATAAACGTGAACCGTCAGATTGTATCAACGATATTGTAATCAGAAGTTTTGTAATGTTTCAAGTCACGAAGACGCGAAGGTCGAAGTGTCGAAGTTACGAAAGTCGTCCATCTCGTCAGAAGAATGAATCATGACCGTTGAAATCAATAAACGCTCAAGCGCTCGTCTCGCCTAAACGAGAGGTCACTGTCGTTGGTCATATGCTATAAGATTTTTTATAAGGAAATTATAACAAAGATTAGGGATTGAGTATAAAGGACTAAATTGATCCATGACTGTGATCAATTTATGACAAAAATGAACCGATACACAGTCATGATTAAAAGAGAGTTAAATCATGAAAAACATGAATAATGAATAAAAAGGAAAAATGATATTAATTAAAGTTTAGATTATCATTTTAAATGAAAAGGTATAATGGTTCAAATAAAGAGACAATGTTTTAAATTTCACACCAGTTTGAAGAATATATAAACGAGAAAAAGTGTTGAGAAGATTGTGTCTTTGTGGTTTATATTAGAAGATCGAGAACATGAGCATAGTCCAAGATGAATAACTATTTGTTCTAAGGTGCCTATAAATGTCTTATTGAAGATCAAGAACAAAATAAGAAAGATCAATAGTTATGCAATCCAGTACTTGATACAAACGACCATAGAAGCAAAGGTTGCAACAGACAAGTAGAAATACATCAATGGTTGTATGAGTCAAATTCAGTGAAGTACAAAAGAGAATGAATTGAATTATAAACTAAGGGTGGTTGGGTGGTGCAAGGGAAGGTGGGATCCTGCAGGGGATTTGGTGCTTCCTTTTCATTTGTAGCTGACTAAACAGGGGGTCGTAACTTCCTACCAGTTGGTGCTGGTGAACAGAGGGAGTTGGTGCTTCCTTGTTAGTTGTGGTTGACTAAACAGGAGGTTGAAGCCTCATACTAGTTGTTGCTGGTGAATGAGAGTGTCGGTGCATACTTCCATTTGTAGCTGGTAATTGGGGTGTGGAAACATACTTTCAGTTGTAGCTGAAGAAACTTGCGGAATGTCTCTCCATGAAGTTGTAGCTTGAAAACAGTTTTGTGAAATAATTTTTTATTAATGAGAAAAGAGTTGGTGGTTTTCCCTGTTGAGTTCCACGATAAAAT
>ML788398.1:488956-546868 GCA_009831015.1 Picea engelmannii
AAGTTTTGCTGGTTTTTCTCCCCCATGAGGGTTTCCCAAGATAAATGATGTGTCTCTTGTGATTGTGTATTTCTCAGTGATCCTATCTTATGCTATTGTTATCTAGTGAAATGCAAAGAACTCTAATAATATCTTAAACCTTAACAAATACTTGATTGAAATGTGCTTTGTCTTGGAGTGTATCATCGGGTTCTTTGATATATTGATGGCACTTGTATTATCACAATAGATTGGAATCATACTCAACTTGCATATCTATCAAAGTTTGTTTCATCCATAGAACCTATGTACAACATCATGTTGTTGCAATATACTCTGCTTAGGTTGTAGATACATATATTGATGATTGTTTCTTGCTTAGCCAATATACTAAACACTCACCCAAGTAGAACGTTGCACCACCAGTGCTTTATCGATCATCAATGCAACCTACCCAATTTGCATATGTGTAGGAAATAAGTGATATATCCTTTCCTTTTGGATACCATAATTCAAATTCTTTTGTTCCTTTGAGATATTTGAAAATCCTCTTCACTTCTAAGACTTGTGATTCTTTTGGTGCTACTTGAAATCGTGCCACCTATCCATCTGCTTGCATTACATATGGCCTGGATGATGTCACATATAGTAAGCTACCAATCATTGACCTATATTTCCTTTGGTATATAGACTTTGAATCATCATCTTTTCTCAACTTGCAAATTATTTTCATAGGAGTGGTAACTAGTTTGCAATCTTCCATTCCAAACTTCTTCAACATTTCTCTGATATACTTAGTTTGAGAAATAAAAATATCTTGGTTGTTTTGACATATCTGAAGACCCAGAAAGAAGGATAGTTCTGCGAGTAATGAAATTTCAAATTCATTTTTCATATCCTTTTCAAATTTCTGGCTTAACCTGTCATCAGTACCTCCAAAAATAATATCATCAACATAAACTTCAATTAATAAAATAATACCTTGAGTTACCTTGATGTAGAGGTTGTTGTCTTCCCTTCCTTTTCTGAACCGTTCCTACTGTAAATATTTATCCATTCTATAGTACTACACTATAGGAGCCTGTTTTAGACCATACAAGTCCTTCTTCAATTTGCACACATAATCTACATTTTTTGACAACTAAAATCCTTTTGGTTGTTCAATGTAGAATTATTCTTTAAGTTCCTCATTCAGAAAAGATGATTTCACGTCCATATGATACACTTTAATATTATTGTAGAATGCATAAGCTAAGAGTAATCAGATTGATTCCATTCTGGCAGTTGGGGAAAATGTCTCTTCAAAGTCGATTCCTTCAACCTGTGTATATCCTTTATATACCAATCTATATTTTTTTCTTGTAACTTGTCCATATTCATTCAATTTATTTCTAAAAACTGATTTTCTGCCAATCACAATCTTATTCTTTGGTCTTGGAACCAATTCCCAAGTTTCATTCTTCTCTATTTGATCCAATTCTTCATCCATGGCCTTATTCCATAATTCATCCTTGTTGGACTCTTCAAAACTGTTTGATTCAATTGTAAATAAGAGTTCTAGGTGTGTTTGTTTTGGTGAACATATTTTTCTTCTAGTCTCAACTACTGCATTCTTGTTTCTGATAATCTAATCTGAAGGATGATTCTTCTGTACTCATTTTCTAGGTGTGTTTGGAGGCACTTGTTGAACTTGATCTTCTACTTCTGTTTGGTCCTCTTCATCTTCCCCTTCTACTTCTTCTTCATCTTCTGCTTCTTCTTCGTAAAGTTGTTCAACTGATTCATTTTCTTCTTCCTTTAATTCTCGTCCACTTGTTTCATCAATTGTTACATTGATGCTTTCCACAAATTTCTTCAACCTTAGATTGTAAAACCTGTATGATTTCCTTGTACTTGAGTAACCAACAAGTACTCCTTTTTCCACATGAGAGTCAAAATTTCCCATTCTAACATCTTCTCTTTTGATGTATCATTTTCTTCCAAATACTCTGAAGTGCTTCACATTTGTTAGTCTTCCTTTCCATAGCTCGTAGGGAGTTTTGTCATTGTTGTTTCTGAGCATTACTTTGTTTTGTATGTGAATTGTTGTATTCACTGCATGTGTCCAAAAATATCTATCAATTTGGAATCCATTATCATTGTTCGAGCCATTTCTTGTACTATCATGTTCTTTCTTTCAACAATTCCATTTTATTGAGGTGTCCTAGAAATGGATAATTTCCTTTTTATTCCATGCATGCTGCAATATTCCATAAATTCCTTTGAAGTGAACTATCCTCCATTATCATATCTCAAACATTTTATTTTTGAATCCATTTCATTTTCAACAATCTCCTTGTAGACCTTGAAGTTCTCAAAATCTTCTGACTTATTTCTGAGAAAGAAAACTGCAGCCATTCTTGTATAATCATCAACTAATAACATAAAGTATTTCTCACCTTTTAAACCCTTTGTTCTAGTTGGTCCAACTAGATCAGTATGCACAATTTCCAGTGGTCTTGTCATTGAATATTCCTTTGATTTGAACTTGGTCTTTGTTTGCTTTCCTTGTTGACAATGCTTGCATAAAGTGTTGGTTGGTTTCGTGATCTGGGAAATTTCTCTAACTGCTTCCTTTTTGTTGACTTTGACAAGGTTATCAAAGTGTATGTGACCCATTCTTCTGTGCCATAGCCAAATTGCATCTTCCTTTCCTAGACAACACTTTTCATTTCCAATTTCACTTAATACATATATGTTGCTTGAAGTTCTTGCATTTGTTGCAATCAATTTTCCTGAACCTTCTTTTCTTATCTCACACTTATGTGAATTGAAAGTGATTTTATGACCTTGGTCACACATTTTACTTACACTTAGAATATTATGTTTCATATATTCTACTAGTAGACAATTTTCTTCCTTGGTATTCTTGTTTCCAATTTTGATTGTGCCTTTTCCAATGATTTTAGATAAATCATCATTTTTGAAGGAGACTGATCCATCTCTTTCCTTTCTTAATGTAATAAACATGTCTTTATCATCTGTCATGTGTTTTGAACAGACATTGTCAACATACCAACCATGTTTCTTCTGCTTATCTTGTAGAGAGAGTGTGCATTCTTCATTGATATACTGATTTTGCTTTCTTATCCATGTTCTCTTCTGAGGTTTTTCTTTGTGACTGTTATTGTTTTGTTGTGGTTTTCTAGGAGGGACTGTCATTTTGAAATCTTTGGCCATGTGTCCAAAGTTGTTTCACTTGTAGCATTCCACCTTAGTGCTCAATGATTCAAAATTGTTGTAGCTTATTCTCTTTGTTTCAATAGGCCTTCTTGGATAACCATTTTCTGTATGAATTTCAAAGTTGTTTATGTTCCTCCTATTAGCTCTGCAATTTACAACTTTATGTCCAAAATTATTGCATGCATAACATAAACCAAAAATGATAGTTTGATTCCTGGGAGTTGAAGATCTTATGAAATGAGATACTTTTATGAATCCTTATTCTTCATGAGGCTTGTTTGTTTCTGTCAGTCGTTGATTCTGAAACTGAATCTTCTCAGTGGAGGAGTGTCCCTATAATCTTCCTTGTAGGTCTTCCTATTCTCTTTGATTGTTTCTACATGACTTTTTGGGTATGTTTTTTATTCTGTTTCTTTGGAGCTTGATCCATTTTCTGTTTGATTGTATCCAAGTTTGTATTTGTCATGACAAGGCTTTTGAATGCTGATAATGTCATCTAGAACTTTTGAGTTGTTCTGCATATTTTTCTTTTGAATATCCTTTCTCAATTTGACAATATCTGCCTCCAAATTTTCAATGATCTTGTCTCTTTCTTCTAACTATTCTTTGAGTGATTCTTCAATTATTTATATTCTTCTACTTGAACCTTCAATTTTGGGATCATTTGTTCTAGTTCTTGAGTGTCTTCTTTCTTGTCTAGTTCTACTTGTAACTTCTTGTTTTTCTTCTTTTTTCTTCTTATAACTTCTATGGAACTCAACAATTCTTCTCGGTAGTCAACTTGCTCCTCTTCATATTATTCTTCGGTGTCTTATTTATCCAAGTTTTATATTTCCATGAATATAACTCTTTTTGTCTCACTGTCATTGACTTCATCTTCATCTGATGAGGAGATGTCTTCTTTGGTGCATAAGATTTTCTTGAAATCTTTCTTTTTGGTTCCTTTGCCTTTATATGTTTGTTCTCCATTTGAGTAATCTTCATTATTCCTCTTATTTTTCTTATGAGGACATTTGTTAGAAAAAATACCAATACCATCACAATTAAAACAAATCATTGGAAGCTTACCTTTATATTTGTCGTTAGTTCCCTTGTTTAATATTTTGACAAATTTTTCCACTTCTTCTTCATCATCTTTTGAGAAGTCGCTGCTACTGCTATGTTCCTTTTTCTTTGACCTTTTGGATGCTTTGAAAGCTACTTCTTTTAAATCTGGATTTTCCTGTTCAGTTCCCATTTCATATGCTGTGAATATTCCATGTAGTTCGTCCATGCTTATTGAGTCTAGATATGCTCTTTATTCTAGTTTTGATATTTTAGGATTAAATCTCATAGGAAGAGATAATAGTACCTTTTGAAAAATTACAGATTCTTCAATTTCTTCTCCCAATCCTATGATTTTATTCATTGTTTCATCGACTCTTAAGAAGTAATTTGCAATATTCTCATCTTTCTTCATCTTTAGTTGTTTGAATTGACCTTTGTAAGTTTGAAGCTTTGCTTCTTTGACTTTTGAATCTCCTTCATAAATATTTTGAAGTTTGTCCCAAATCTCTTTAGCAGATTTACAATGTAAAACTTTGGTATATACTGATTCACCAAGACCATTCAGAAGTGAATTTGTGGCTTTGGAATTATTTTGACTGAGTTTCATTGCTTTTTTACTTGTTGGCGGAACTGATGGTTCTTTGTATCCATCTACTATTGATTGCCAAATTTAAAATCCCTGTGCCTGTATATATGTTTTCATCCTTCTTCTCTAGAATGTATACTTATGTCCATCAAACTGTGATATTCTATTTTTATACATGTTTTTTCTCTCTGTGATATACCTTTTAGTGGTTAAACCGATTCCTGAAGGAGCCTGCTTTGATACCAATTGTTGGATTATTAAGAGGGGGGTGAATCAGTAATAGAGAAATATAATCCTTTTTAACCATAAAATGCAAGTGTTATATCAATGTAGCATTATCATCCAATGGTTGCTGAGTAAATAAAAAATGAAAAAATGAACAATCATACACATACACAGTACACCGGTGTTTTAGGTGGAAACCCAAAGCGGGAGAAAATCAAAAAATGTTTTTTCTTATATGTCTTTAAGGATTGCATTCATTGGAAGCACCAACTTCCTTTGTTTTCCAACTACAACTGGAAGGAGGCTCCAACCCCCTATTTTCTCAGGCTACAACCTGAGGGAAGCTCCAACTCCCCAATTCTCTGGCTACAACGAGAAGGAGGCTACAACCCCCTATGTTCTCCGGCTACAATCGGAAGGTGGCTACAACCACCTGTCCTTGCCCCATCTAATCRCCKTGTCATAGGAGTATAATGATGAGACCATTMTCACACTATCACTGTGAGATATACTGTTGTAAACCTGTACCAATCAACCTACACAAAACAACCTGTAACAACCTGTAATCAACATGTATCATAAACAAGTGCATCAACCATGCACCCACCTGTACCTCAATCTATACCATCAAYGAGTGCATCAACCATGCACCAAATATGTACCAATCATGCATCAAATACAAATAAACTATGACTCATCRATATGTACCAACATTATCAACTACACACCTCATGTATGTGCCAACTCATCAACTACTTGTCTCAACCATGTACCCAACATGTACCTCAAGAAAAATCCCTCATCAATTTCATCATCCAAATCTGATTTGTAACTCTGTAAGAGACATGGTTTATATGATCACATACCTGCAAAACTTCCTTAACTTTAACAACAAGAGACTAGCATTTTCATCAAACTTTACTTTAGTATCACATGACTAATTTTTGATTAGTCAACAACCCTATCTTGAAATAATGATAGCTATGTACCTGTAATGAATAAAGGTCTAAAAATAGCACACAATGTTCTTCAGTGTCTTGTCTACAATTTCTTTAGGTTTCACTTCTTGGAACCTCCCAGAGAAAGAGTTATAGAAAAAATGGCATACCTTATTGAATTATGGTTTATTCTAGAGATTAGACTTGTAGAGAATGACCCGCACAAAATATTTTCTTATATATATGAAAATGGTACACATAATACTATAGACTGTACTCTAACCAATACATTTGGTCTTACTGAATTTGGATTTGTTATGAAGAAGTTATGACATTTTTACCCGAAACACATTTTAGACTAGTTTCAGGACTAGCCACAAACCCTATTTTCCACGGAGTGTAAGTCCAAAAATACAATGACCCACAAGCTTAAATTTTTATCACATCTACTTGGATATGTATCCTCAACGGTCTCCAAATTTCGCGGTCTGAATCATTCTAGAAAAAACATTATTGCGAAAATGGTGAGATGACCTGTAAGTAACATACCATAGAAAACATCATCAAAAGAATTTATCCTCCCTTGAATTTCGGCCTTCTTTACTTCACCTTCCTTCTGAAATTCGCCTTAGATATCCTTTGGTTACTTCAGTCACTTGTAGATATTTAATATGCTCAAGTGTGATTAAAATGAGAGACCCTTACTTCTTATTATAATTTTATGTAGCTTCCTCAAGGGGTTACCTTCTAACCATCTTAAACCACTTTCCTTATTTTAGGGCTAACCCACTTCTAACCACTTGTCCACTTAGTAATTTCTCCATTAATTTTATTATTTAAATAATTTCTTTTTTGAAACCACTTTGACTACTTTGACCTTTTGGGGCTTCTAGATGACTCATGAGGGTTCTCCAACTTCACATGGCCATTACTCTCTATCCGTGAGGATTCATGTGATGTTCCACATACCATTAGAAATGGCATGACATGTACTATCCATATACAATAGTCTTACCTTCAAATATATCAAAAATCATACCATTATCCATCAAACGAACTTGGTTCCATTACCCAAATCTTTGTGATACTGAAATTTCTACCAGAATTTCTTCAAGGGTTGACATCAATGAAAACCAACCCAATTAATGAACACTTTCTTCCATGCCTCTGCAACCTATCCTCCTTGATTTTCCTTTTTCGAAATGTGGTCTGGACTTTATCGGTCCTATTAATCCTCCATCTTCAGCAGGGCAGGTTTTTACCTTGACAGACACAGATTATTTTACAAAATGGACTGAAGTTGTCCCACTTAAACATTCATATGATTAACACATCATTTCTTTCCTTGAAACTAATATTTTCTCCAGATTTTGAATTCCTTTAGAAATTATTACAGAAAATGGTCCTGCTTTCATTTTTGCTAAGCTGGGAGTCAAACATTTTACCTCATCAGCTTATTACCCTCAAGGAAATGGGAAAGCCGAGTCTACTAACAAAAATATGGTTAGAATTATCAAGAGGCTCATTGAATATAAGTCTCATCAATGGCACACCCTCCTCACTTATGCCCTTTGGGAAGATCACACTACTACCAAGGTAAGCACATGTTGCAATCCTTTTCATCTTGTTTATGGTCAAGAATTTATTTTTCCTACCGAGGTGGAACTTTCTTCTCTACAACTGATGATATAGATCGAAGAATTAAATTCTTCTAATGTCTCTCAATGGATAAATGCACTGTTAGCTTTAGAGTAACAAATGATTTTTGCCTTGGAGAACATAAATAGAAGACAACAAACCGTAAATAAATATTTCAATAAAAGCAAAAAAAATATCATATTTAAGGTAAATGAGAAAGTCTTTCTTTGGGATTCAGCCCATGCTGATAGAGGAAGATATTAAAAGTTTCAAAAATTATGGTTGGCTCCTTTTAAAATCGCTTTTGTCATGTGTGCAAATTCTTATCTTCTAAAATTCCTGGAAGAACGATTATTTTCCTATAGTACCAATGGTTCCCACTTAAAACACTATGTGGAACCAGTTTTAAAGTTAAAACGTTGCATGAAGGTTACTTTTGTATTATAATTTTATGTTTCACTGCTTTGATTTTGCTTTTCTATTTTTATTTTTTTGTTGTTTTTCTTTTAATAATTTCGGTTTTTTTTTTTTCCAAAAATAAATTTTGGATCAATTTTGCCACAACAATGATATTTTTTAAGCTTTGTTAATCAATAACAATCAAGTACACAACCATCATGATTTCCCCCTTGTAGACATCACTGAAATTGCTCTCTGCTTCCAGTATTGTTGTTAGATAGATAATTGGATTTTCATCCCTACTTTTTGTCTTACCTTTCTTCCTTCCACCCTGAGCTTCTAAAAGAGCACACCCGAAGTTTTTCTCCTTTAAACAATAAACGCTTTCACCGTGACCAATGGAATACTATGCATACATGAATAAACCCCTCATACGTAACACTTTTCATGAGCTATTCCCAAAGTCCATAATCATTTTTTTCCTTAAACCGCCTCACTTCCCCTGTTGCATAATCATTCTCGTATATAATTCTTTGATCTATTGTTCACCTGGTCTGCAAAACCAGACATTTTGAGTTCTTAATATGTTGGAAATAGAATTCCCTATGGAGTCACCAGTTTGTTGATGCTTA
The DNA here is from genome assembly GCA_009831015.1 of Picea engelmannii. Taxonomy (NCBI): domain Eukaryota; kingdom Viridiplantae; phylum Streptophyta; class Pinopsida; order Pinales; family Pinaceae; genus Picea; species Picea engelmannii. The sequence goes on from ML788398.1 coordinate 497,623, forward strand.
AAAACACAACAATGAATACAGTGCTCACAAATGATTGTCGAGATTTATTATTTAACTATATTAATAATAAACTAGTAGGTGGGACCCCCTTGTTAGACTTATGGCGCTATGGTGGATATGATGCATTTATGTTTTGTTTCCTATGTGATGGTACCAACATGGTATTCTACAGTTCATTTGTTTCAAATCATGGTTTAAAATGTTGTGGTAACATGTGATGGTTGGGTATTAAAACACAACACTAAATGGCTTTGATGATCTTTGATAGAAGTTAATAATGCTACCGTTTTGGATAAAAAAAATATACTCAAGTTCTAATATTGTATTGTTATGACAAAGGATGGGTGTTCTTGACCCTTGCTACTATGGTTATGCGCCTTGTTTGAGTTTAATAAATGGTTTTACATTGGGTTATGTTCCTAGCACATTTTTATTTTAAAGAAGTTTGACATTACCAAGGGGTGGCGCACTTTGCAAAAGTGATATGGCAATGGATATTTGGTTGATTAATGGTATAGTGCTATGGTGAATTGGCTTGGCTCATACTTTGAATTGAATTAAGTTGGAAGGGAGAATCGACGTTCATTTACTACACATCACTCAAACTACCCTCGAGCCTATCACCCTAGTCATTCTTGCATGTTTTTTTGGCTCTAGTAGTTGTTGCCACTCTGCCTTGTTCGGTCGTGAAGGAGATATAAAGTCTTGTTTTTCCTCGCGTAGGATTTTCTAGGTATGGGTTTTCTTACTCTTCCATCCATGATAGTTACTATTCCCTTTGAATCAACTTTTGGTTCTAGTTGCTCATGGTTTGTGTGATTATTAAGCTGTTATGATATTTTGAATTGTGTATTGGTGTTTATGTCATGAGTTTCATATAGTGGTGGTTCTCTAATGTTGGCACTTAAAAAATAAAATGGTCACGCACTTCTTTTTGTGTGTAATCTTCGCATAGAATTGTTGAATAAAATTTGTAGTGGAGCTTTCTCGGTTATGGCTTGGGTTTTGGGTCTGGTCTCTTTGTTGAAATTGATTATCATGGTTTTCCCAAGCTCTGATCTTTGCGAGTACCCTTCCTATGGATTGTTAATACAGGTCTCTATGATTAAGTTTTCTCACACCATGTTCGTCTCTGTGGCTAGTGTACACACATTATTTCGACTCTCTGGTTTTAATGAGAACTGGTCAAAGATTAAAGTGTTATGTGCCTTGTCTTGGAAAAAGCCTGAGTTGTTAGTTGCTTGCTATAACCTCACCATTTCGTGGTAAAAATTACACAGTATCAATTTAACGCCACCCAGAAGTTGATGGAAGAATTATGCATGTTTTTTGGTCAGGCACGGGTTTGTGCTTGGTTGCTCATTTTACAGTGTTGATTAAAGGGATTGGATTAATTTTGTTTCCTGTTGGAAATGGTTGTCTGTTATTTTGGAAACCCTTACAACCAAGAGCTTTGTTACATATTATTGTTATGTGGTAAATTGTGATAGGGCATGAGTTGTTTGCGCTATTCAAATACCAAACCCTCTGTTCAAACCACCTATTCATACCTTCCACTTGATGTCTTAAACCCTAAATATTACATTGATATCATTTTAATCCAGTTTGATGGTTGATGGGAACAATGTGCGTGCTTGGTTACTTGGGCACAATTTTGTTGAGTTCCTTATTTGGCAGTTCTGGAAGAAGTATGTACACACTTATTATTTGAAGCTTCGGCTTGAAGTATTTAATTTTATTTGGTTCAATCGTTATGTTGATTGTATTAAAAGGGACACACGTGTGTGAATTGTTTGAGGCCCGAATAAGATTTATAACGTCCAGTTTGATTGCATTGAATAGTATTGAAATAAATGATGGATATAAATGGTCGTAAACATTGTGTGTGTTCCTGTTGGTTTTAAAGGATTTAACATTGGAGTCAATGTATGGTTGTGGCTCAAAGGCTATTGTGGTTTCTTATAGTGATTGCAATGTTGCTCATTATGACTGTCATATAATGATTATATGGATACAATGGTTATTGTAATTAAATAATTCTGGGCATAAAGATTATTGTTTGGGATCCAACAAGCAATTTGTCAACGAAAGTAATAGTTTAAATTATTGTTTTGAAAAACTGAACATTGTTAAACTTTGAAGGTATGTACAGAGATATTTTTGATTGCATGTTTTGATTTATTTTAAATTGAACAATATCCATATCAATTCCCTATCATTCTATCATTTTTTCTCATTACATTCCCCTCATAATCCCAATTTCACTTATTTCATCCATGTTCTGTGAAATAAATTTAAAAGGAAAAGCTTGTGTAAAAGCGACAAAGGGATAACACAACAAGGGTTGGTGACTGATATTTTGATACTTTATTACACGGTAAATTGTTGAACAATATTTGTGTACTAATCCCCTATCATTATACCACTTTTTTCTAATTACACTCCCTCCATATTTCCCAAGAACCCTATCACCCCCCGTTCATTTGGCAGTTAATGAATGGTTTGTTATGGATGGATTTGCATGTATCTTGTGTCAATTCTTGAGCCAATTTTTTATTCATGTAGCAGAGTGTCATGTATGGTTTATTAAGAGCTTCATTACTGATGAAATTCTGCTATAGGATGGGCTGTTCCAGGAGGGGTAGCAATGGTAGAAATAACAGAGGCAGGGGAAATTGGAATTGAGGTCCTAGAAGGCCTAGATTTTCCATCCATTTTGATGTTGATTCCAAAGAATTGAAACAGTTGTTCCAATATGGGTTATTTAACTGTATTGGTCAAGGAATAGTGCACCCTCAGCCAGAAAGACCTCCTTTATAGACTCAGAACATCCATGGAATTCACGTTCCTCCACATGTGTCCTTGCAACCGGAAGTCCCAGGAAATGATGGATGGAAAGAGATTGTCAACCCGAATGTCTCTCACCATTGTTGTTGGCCCAATATGTCATTACCTCTCCTACCACCTATCAATCTCAATGTCCATATTTCCCTTTCTTATTCGCATGTTCAATCTTCACATGCTAGTAAGAGACTAAAAACTGGTGCTCTCCAACCTGTGCAAGATAGAGGAAAAGTAGTTTCCTCCCCTTCTTCTCCCTCCGATGATCCCAAAAAATATGTCTTTCCACATGCATTTTAAGGATGTTTGTTCCCATGTTATCAACGAAATATATCCCCAAGGGTCTAACCAAGCATGTGCTACTTCCGAGAAATCAAAAGGAAACAACGGTGAAAAAAGAAAAATTTCCTCCTAGAGTGGCAAGTGTCAGTGTTTCATGGAAACCTTCACAGGAGATCTAGATAAAGCAAGTACAAACAAATCTTATCAAGAAAAGAAGAGAGATTCAATATGGAAGAATGAGAAAATATATGACACTACTCCAATGAGCTGATGATTGATACATAGATCATGATAAATATGATACAATGAATGAGTGGAATACACTCATATATAGGGCAAAGCATTCCATAATTAAGAAAAACAATCAAGCAATTAGCTTTCCTTAGGAATGAATGCATGCATAATAGTGATGGTAAAAATAGAAAGTCTAAAAATAGAACTAGTCAGTTAACTCCCAATGAACTAGTGTTACTCCCATTGAACTAGTGTGTCGAAAATAGAAATTTCTCCAACAACAAGTATGGTTTTTAGATTAGGTGTTTTTATGATTTGAGTTGATGAAGATAGTGCTAGTAGTTCTCATAATGTTTGGACAACAAAATTTGTTTTGGTGTTTTGTGGATAATGTGGATATTTATATATTTTTTGGATATGATATAAATTATTTCTGATATTTAAATATCCAGTTTGGAGGATATTTAAGGGATCTACAAGGGTGACATGTGGTTAAAATGATTATCCTTTTTGTGTTATATTTTATGATTTGAAAAGAAGAAATGACGAGAGTCACAAGTGTTCTCACCTACCTAGTTATTATTAATTAAAGACCAATAACTATATTATTATTATTTACTTCTCATAAACTAATTAGTTAAGTCAAACTAACTTAACTAAAGAAAGTAATTGAACTACTTCAACTTATTTGGAAATAATAAAAGTTGAATGAGAAGAAAAGACAAAGGGAAAAAAGGAGAAAGAAAAACTAAGGTTTGCTTTTTTGGTTGCATGAGATAGTTTAGGTTTTCATTCATTTTTGAGTTTATTCAAAGATTAATTCTCTTTTTAACAACATGGTCTTATTGTAGACAACAAGGTTCAAGATTGAACCAAAATTTTCAGATGTTTTTTTAGAGGTGTTGATCCATCCTTGATAGTCTGTGTATTCTTCTCTGTTTTTGAATTAAGTTTCATGGTTGATAAATGATATCTTGCAGAGTCAAAATGGTAGAAGTTTGTAGCAAGTTGATCCAGATTATAAATTTCAGTCTTACTTGATTGTCAGAGTCTTTTTGTATGGTGTTCATCGGGGATCTCTAAATCGGACTTTGGTCCATGCCCTTGCAGGGGTTTTGTAAAGAGAAATCACTTTTAATATCTCAGAATGAGATAAAATATTATTTCTATTATGTCTCATATATGTGTATTTATGACTTGGTTACTTTTTTCTTTTTGAGCTTCATGTTTCCTTTATTATAAAATATGTGTATATTACATAAACTTATATTAATTTTATTTTATATTGCAACATTCTTTTCAGTAATAAATCAACCTCAATCCTAGAAATTAAAACTTACAGATTAGGAGAATATTTTTGAGGCTATAAAACCCAGGGTGACATTCTCGACTATCTTGTCCTAGACAGGAAAGATACGAAAAAAATTGAGTAAGGTAATTCATACCTTTTCCTCGACACCCACCTCAGAGAGATTATCATTATTTTGCAGATGGCATGCTCACGAACACTCATCACGGGATCCCCAACTCCATGTCTTCCCACTGTGTAAAGATATTATAGTGTATTTTAGCCATCAATTTCTCTTCTGACCTCACACATTAAGGGTCATTTTTTATATTCCAAACTTCCTTATCTGTGCATACAATACATTGTCCCTTCCATTTGCATACTTTGTCAAAATATTGTTGAGGCTTCCTTTTAAAAAAACATTTTTTGGATAGTGTACGCGCCCTGCTGCACTAATAGCCCGCGTACACACATGTGTTGCATGTTAGTTATCCTGCGCACACACACTTGTTGCATTCTAGTTATCCCATGTTTACCTCCAAAAGTTGCATAAAATATAAAATTGCATGGAGTTCGTTGAAGTTTACGGGCTATGGAGGGTTTCCTAACCATTTTACCCCTTGTAGCCCATCCCCAAACCGGATAACCATTTTTTTCTCATATAAAAAGAGGTCTTGGGGATTCATGTATGAACATGAGAAAGAGAATAAGAAAAGTCTGCCAAAATCCCTTCCCTTTCTTGTCCCATGATTTGCATATCATTCTAAGTTTTAGCCTCAACCTTCCCCTCCATCCTTTCTCCTTATGCAACCCTTCCTCCTTCCCTTGGTGATATATTGGTTGCGAGAAGATAATGTGGGATTGATTCACTTGGAGCCATGAAAAAGGAGCCCAGACTTGGTTTGTGGAGCAGTTTCCAACAAAGGTTGTAATCATTTTAAGTTTTTATCTTGGAATTGAATAAAAGAGTTCATTTTTGTCCCAAAACCCTATGTTTATATGATTTTGTTAATTTTCACATCTATATCTATGTATAAACTTTTATAGTGATCAGTAGAGATTGCATATGTTGTTGCATTGTATTCCTAACCTTTTGTAGGTCAACTTTGGGAGGATATTTGTGGTCTAGGAGGCAAAAATAAGTGAAATAGGTCTACACCAACCGCAAGGACTAAAGGTACACTCATTAACTATATTTCCTTTCTTTCTCATCACTTAGTTTATATGATTTTGGGGTATATTAAGGGTCGAACAATATTTTAAGGGATTTATTGCTCTACCTTTACCTTAGACCCACTATAGGGGGGTTTTCCCTGTAGCATTGCCTACACAGATGCAGATTGGACAGGTTTCTTTGATGATAAAATAAGTACAAGTGGAACAAATTTCTACTTGGGTGAGTGTCGAGTATCATGGTTAAGCAAGAAAAAATCATCGATATCTTTGTCCACAATAGAGGCAGAATACATTGCAGCAGTGCCATTTTGTACTCAGGTTCTTTGGATGAAGCAGACTTTGCAGGATATGCAAGTAAAGTATGATGATCCCATTTCAAAACTTTGTGACAACACCAGTGCCATTAGTATTTCAAAAAATCCATTAATGCACTCTAAGACAAAGCACATTCTAATCAAGTATCACTTCTTACAGGAACAGGCTACAGAGAAGAGCATCAAGCCAGAGTATGTCAGGAAAAAAGAGCAAATTGCAGATATCTTCACCAAACCACTTGCAAAGGAACCTTTTGAGTATCTATGACATAAACTTGGAATATTTTCTACCCCATAGTGATCCACATGGAATCAAACTTAACAATATAGGGGGAGAGAAATAGAAGTCTTGAAGAGTTCAAGTAAATAATTATTTTGAATGCTTTTCATATACACTAGAGAGTTACACGAGGAATCACCATGAAGAGAAAGATCAGTAGAGTTAGCAGAGGCCTATAGATAGCGGGAAAAGCCCTAAGAGGAGGGTTACCCTTTTCCATTGATGTTAAATCAGGGTATATAAAGAGAAATACATGGATATGGAGATAAAGAATCATGTAGACAGGAGGAGCATGAGCATAAGGTTTTCCATCCCTAAGTCTTTACATTAATGCCAAAGGTGGAGATTGTTGGAAATTTGGTTTGGACAATTGGTTATCATTGATGTCAACCCTTGGAGAGTGATCTTAGAGAGTGTGAATGCAAGAAAGACCCTCATAGATGTATAATACTCATTGTGTCATTTTCGGTGATATGTGGAATGCCACGTGGTTCCTCATGGTTAGGGAGATATGACCTTGTAAATTTGGAAGCCCCAAAGAGTGGAAAAGAAGCCCCGAGTGTGTTATAAGTCTTTGTCAAAGGGTTAAAGTTGTTATAACAAAAAAACCCTAGAAGCCCTAAATTAAGCAGAGGATCTACCTAGCCCAAGAATATAAGCACCTCAATGATTCATTCACAAGTACACTCACACACTCATTCATTGATTATCTATCTTGTGAACTATTGATCTTTTTATAAGGTTTTGACGACATGTTTCGGACATAGAAAAGGAAGGTCAAAGGAGAAAACCTCGGGGTTGCAGAAAACCTTGTTTTCTGAGGTATCCACATGTTGCAGGTCAAAAGGGCACGGATGTACACGGGCTGCAATGAAGGAAAGAGAGGATATTCGTATGTTGTAGAACAAAAGGTCGTGTATCTATGAAAATATGATGAAGTCGGGTTTATTAGATGTTGGTACGAGGTCCCTAAAGGTGTAATACCCTTGTTTCCCCGAGCTTGTAAATATAACTATAACTTTCCAAGATACTATGGGAAAACTGAATATGTGTGTATGTTGGAATTGATGAACCTTTTTGTTATAAAAGGTAATGTATGTATTTATGTTATTTAATAAAAATGGACAGTGTTTCTTAACTGCTAAGGGGTTTTCCCAAGGTAGATCATGATGTTATGAGAGATATGGTGAGGGGAACCAAAAATAGTTGAGATGACCCCCACCAAACTAGTACCTTACTGGATTTAAATTTCTTAGAACCAAAACAGTCCTCTGACCCAGAAATAAGTTAACAGTCGGGATGGTAGTTGGGAATTCCTCCTCAAGAGTTAATGACAATATGGACAGAGTACTTATCAGAAAGACTTCCTGACCTGACCACCTGTTGGGGATTCAGACCCAAGCAATATTGTTGAGGAAGGAAAGAAAATAAAGGAAATCATGGGCAGATGGGATAGAGGAGAGAAGATTTCAAGTAGCTCTCTAGTTCAAGAGAGAAGAGTCTCTCTCAGAGCACCATGGTATAGCTAGGGGGTGGCTAGCGCTATCCATTCAGGAGTGGTTGTGCCTATGGTTGGGTGGAAACAGGCACCCCTCTTAGAAGTTGCTTCATGAATTATGGTTTCCTAATAAGTATTTTTATGCTCTGTATACTAGAATTGAAATGATGGTTGAATGTAGGTGTCTATGACATAAATTTGTATTGTATGATTAAAGTATACATATCTATTGCATAGTGGGATATATTTTATTCAAATGGAGAAATTGTTATCTTGTTTTTGTATCAAACACCATGTGGAGGATTCTTTACATATGGTGCTCAATGTAAAATATATAAAACAAAGGGTGAAAAGATGTTATCGAGACATGCGATAACGACATCACCATTTCAAGTATGGATAATTCACTTTGTTCTTTTAGAAGCAATATTTGGATATAACCAACATAGATTCATCTTAACTCTATATTTTTCATTGGTCGATAGGGATCAAATCCCTTGAGGTGAAAACCTTTCCTCAAAGATTTTCAATCTTAAAAAAAAAACCACCTCAAGGGATTTGATCCCTCTCAATGCATGATAGATCCAGAGTTAAGATGGATCTAATCTATCTCTCTCTCTCTCTATGTGTGTGTGTGTGTGTGTGTGTGTGTGTGCATGCATGTGTGCATGTGTGTGTGTGTGTGTGTGAGTGCATGTGTGCATGCCACTTATCAATGCCATGTTGAGAGTGAAAGGAATTACACATCTCCCTCATACTTAACAACACACCATTGACATGTTTTAACCATAAGATTTTTTTTAATTTCAATTTCTTTATATATGATGATGATGATGATTAATGTCCATTCAGACCAATTGACCTATCAAACCTTAATAAGGTAAGAGATTACTTTGATTTATTTAAAATTGTATTTCTATGCTCAAAAAGCATTGAGAGGATCATTCCAAGTTCACCATAGTTTTGATGACTTAGGAGGTTAGAAAGATCTGTATTGTGAAAAATATTTTTAAATTGGGATCTAATATGGGCATAGGCAAGGCAATCTAAGAGGAAGTGTTTTTCATATTCTACCCTCTTAGTGTCCCAAAGATGATATATTTTTTCACCCCACGGTATTTTGGGAATTTTCCAATGCCCAGTTTCACTATGTAGCTCATGAGAGTTTGTACATATTTTAGCAATGTTGATTGTCTTCTTTGCACTGCTCAAAACTGAGAGGTACTTTTGATCTTATAAATTAGGGTTGAACACCTCCTTATACTATCTTAATTTCCTTTTATCCACTAATTCTTTATCACAATACATGTTCTCCTTAAATTTAGAAGTGATAATATTTTTAATATTATCAGTATTCTACATGATGGCTTCTTCTTGTACTCCCCAATTATTTATCCAAGATTTGGCATCTTTATGTGATCCTTACTTGAGCCACTAGTGGTTTTGGATAGAGTTTGAAGCAATTTTTGGGAGCCTCTTTTCATCCATGTTGTTTATCTTGTTCTTTTAAGTTAGGTATCTAACCATAGCAATGCTCTCAATGGGGGAAAGGCTTGCTTCTATGAGGAGGATAGGATAGGGTGTATTTCTCTCAATTTTGAGACTATACGTTCTTAAATTCTTTTGGATCTGTTCTATCTTTCTATGGTATTCTTTAGATATCCTATCACCCCAAACTTCACATCCGTATAAGATAACCTGAGTGACGAGAGTGTGAAAGAGGAATTTGTTTATATCAAATCCAAAGTTATGCAGACTGTGGTGGATATTAATTCAAATATATTTGTATGAAGGAACTACCTCTAAGCTAATGTTGTCATAAAAAAAAGTATCGTAGGTGATCCTTTTGGATTTTATTATTATAACCTTTGTTTTGTAAGTGTTCACAACCATTCCCATGCTAGAGAAAAAGTCCTTGAGGATTATTATTTGCTTACCTAGGTCATAGGGACTCTTCACCATAAGAACAATATCATCAGCATAAATAAGGAGGAGGATGAGTATACTAGTGATAGTCGAGCCAACACAACCTACATCCTCCAAGCAATTTTCTAACTTATCAATATAGATGTCGAAAAGGGTAGGGGATAGGGGAAAACCTTGGTTGACTCTTATATTACAATTTATTTCTTCCAACCAGCCCTTAGTGTTCCTAAACTTGTCAATAACTCTCTCATATAGTATTACTGGAGCGACTCTTAACTCGAAAGGGAATTTAATCTCTTCTAACCTATTACAAATGTTAGTCATGGGCATAATGTCAAAAGATTTTCTAAAATCAATGAAGCAATAAAGGAGATAATTTTTATCATTACAACACTCCTCTGCAATGATCCTAAATGTAACAAGGTGGTCTATAGTGGAATTCTATCATATAAACCTAACTTGGTCTCTAGATATTTTACCATGTATTTCTAGCCATGTATCGATCTTCTTTTCCAAAATACTTCCATATAGCTTAGCTAAAATGGGGCTAATCATAATGGTCCTATAATTAGAGGGATTGCTTTTATCCCCAATTTTAAAAATAGGTACAATGAGGCTTTGAGTCCAAGGTTTTGGGAAGCGTTGTTGAATAGCTAAATTTAAGAGCTTATGTATGTGAGGAATGAGAATAGGTCCTGCAATTTTTAATGTTTCAGCTTGGTAACCTTCGATGTCCTTATCCTTTCCTTTTGAGGGCGGCTTAACCCAAAACTTAATGTCTTCTATAGAAAAAACTTCATCCTTTATAGAGCTATTTGGAATGTTTTCCATGACATTAGGGGATTTGTACATATTTTTAAGGTAGAAATTTAAATCCTTCAAGGGAATCCTATTATTTTATTTATTTTTACAAGTTACAATTTTCCTCCAGATTTTAATAGGATCTATCTTAAATAGGTGAAAACGATTATGTTGCTTTCAATTTATGTAGTCTTTTTTTTCGTTTAATTAAGGTTTTTCTTTCTATTTATGTAGTGTTTCTATTATATTATCATATTTTAAAGATGCATTGGAAGCATTTCTCATGGATTTTATAGCAATTTTACATTCATTATCATACCAAGGGTTAGTTGTACTATTTTTCTTTTTACATAACACCTCAATGGAGACTTTGTTAATGGAATTAGAGAGGGTTGTTTTAAACTCTTGATAGTTAGCTTCAGTATTGTTATGATACGATATGATTTTTAAAGAATTACTTAATTCTTTTAATAAAAGATCGAATTTCTATTTGTCAAAAATTAAGTGTCTTTGGTTGTTTGAGTGCTCTTAAACGGAGATTTTGTCCATGACAAAGTTAAGTGTTAGGGTTAAAGGTATATGATCAGATTCAGGTTCGTGGTCATCTAAAAGATCAAAGTTTACTATTTGGTTGTATATGGGGATATATGATATTACATAATCAATGACACTGCTACCCAGTCCATGGATACAAGTCATCATGTTGGAATTTGGTCACTTCCTTAGACCTTTGAAAATTAAATCTCGAGAACTACAAAGCTTGATTAACTCGGTACCAAACAAATTCTTGATAGGGTCTTCAGAGTTTATTTTGTAACTATTATCTAAAACAAGGTCCTCATCTAGCCAAAGAGGATTCGGGTTGGAGTCATTACTTAAAATAATAACTTGATTGGTTGCAGTTATAGCATTAAAGTCTCATAACGAGAGGATACTATTTTTAAAGTTTATTGCCTAATATGTTATTATTAATCTTGATTATAACAACAACATAATAAGAATCTTACTTAAATAAACACAATCACAAAGTACACAAGCATTTATCCTAGGAAACCCTCAAGGGGAATAAAACCCAACAAAACTTCTTTAATATAGATTCAATAACCAATTATAGGGTCTCTCACAAGAGATATCTCACCAAACAAAAGATCCACCAGAAACCCTTAATCATGATAGAGTAGTGCACCACTTAGACCAAGATAGTCCTTCACCAAGATAACCTTCACCTTTACTGAGATATTCTTCCTTGTAGCTGCGTCACTTCTCCTTGTAGTTGCGTCACTCTCATAATTGTGCACTTGATAGAGAGAGCTTGATGAGTGTGTGTACAAATGAGGTGTTAGGCCTCTTATAAATACAAGTTGTGCCCCCCCAATAATTAGGTCAGGACCGACCTGTCCTCTTTACCTTTCTAATTTACATTTGTCTTGTCTAGGCACAATAGGGCCAACTTGTCAATACTATATATATATATATATATATATATATATATATATTATCTTTTTCTTTATCCATAGAAGGGGATAAGGATATTCTTTGCGGTTACACAATATTTTAACACTCTCTCTTAACAAGAAGGATATTATTTATCTTTTGACAGGTCACTGGATGGCATTGTCAACTAAACAATATCATTTGGGAAATATCATCAAATGGATAATCGTCATCAACTGGATAGAAACATCAACTGAATAACATCATCAACTGGGCAACACCATCAACTAGGTAACAACATCAACTAGATAACATTATCAACTAGAAGGAAACATCAATATAATCCACTTGGTCATCTGGCATCACAATCACTGACTGGTTCTCCGTGAATCCATATTAAAGAAGTTTTGTTCTCCTTATCTTGGCACAGAAGATACTCTTTCTTATCTTCATACAGAAGATATCTTATCCTCACACAAAAGATATCTTATCTTCACACAAAAGATGTCTTATCTTCACACAGAAGATGCCTTATCTTCACAGAGAAGATATTCTATGAGTTTTTCCATTCCTTTTATGTTCTCCCTTCTCTTTTAGTCATCTATATCACCCATCCATTGGGGAGGACTACTACCATAGCTTCAATCCTAGTCATCCCATATGAACTAGAGAAGCTAATATGCTATCATGGGCAATACTAGACTCCCTTTCCATGATCCATGTAGGGTCACGACACAAACCTCAAGATCCAACTAACCATTCCACATGGTCAAGGTTTGTGTTCCAAGCTACTCAATCCTTGGCCAAAGGAGAGTATCTGATCGTTTCCCCTTAGAGAAACATCCAAATTCCTCTCTACGATGGTGGTCACACCCCTCTCTATGATGGTATTATAGCATATCCCTAGAGTATACAAAACTCAACACTTGTACAGAGGCCAACCTTGTCAAATTTCTCATTCCCCTTCTTTACGAAGGTCTCTTTCTTCTCTACGAAGGTCTCTTTCTTCTCTATGAAGGTCTCTTCTCTATGAATGTCCACCTGTGGGATTCCTCATTCCTTCTCCTTCTATATGAAGTTCTAGCTATGGGATCTAAAAAAATCTCTTGTGGTCCAAAAAATTTCCATGGTATAATACAATGCGATCCATCTATTGGGCACCATCCATCTTCTTTCCTAACTACACCAAATCACGATCCTCCATTTCGAACTCGGAGACATAGCTCCCTCTTGCACCAAACTAAGAGCTTTTAATCATCATCCTTGAAGTTCTATTCTGTAATATCCTAGGTGATTTCTTGAGTTCAAACATTTATTTTCTTTCTAACTTCATATTGGATCAACCTGCTCCCTCTGCATCTCATCAACTATAGTTGAGTATCCATCTTTCTCTTCATCTTAAACATTTATGTTTTGCATCTTTAGGAGCCTCCTACTCCTATATAAATATTGGATATTGTTTGGTTCTTATTGACTGTCACCATATCATAAGTCTTTCTCATGTTGTCTAACTTATGCAAGTCAAGGCATAAGTTCTTTCTTTCGAGACCTGTAAACTTACTTACAATATGCTTCCTGAGATATGTCACTTAGCCAATTAGTCAGTAACAATAAGCAGTAATTAAATAAAAATATATCATGATTTCTATCAGAGTAGTACACATCTTTTCTTAAACAAAACTTGTTCAACCATGTACACATCTGAAACCCTAATGATGAATAAGACTTTTTCACTCTTTTTCACTCTATCTATGAAATTACCAATTTTTCCCTTACTATCATAGTTGAACACATACCTTTGTCACTCTCATGAGTGATCATACCTGAAATAAATATTTTATCTCTTTCTTTATCCTCTTCTTTGATACTTCCTTCATAATTTTGCATAGACATTGAAATAAAATGAGGTTAATTAACATTCTCACAAAAAATCTAACTTGTAATGATAAAGTCTTGAAGAATACAAGATATTCCACAGACTCCACCATTTTATATCTTTCTTCAGATCAACTATCTTGAACTTAAAGTACTTAATCCTCAATTTCTACTAAATATTTCTTCGAGGGAGGAGATTCATCTTCCTCTGCCACATGTGCTTGATAATTTCTTTTCCCTTTTCCTTGAGGACAATAATAGGAAACGTGTCCCAACTTTTGGCAGTTGTAGCATCTGATCTTTGAAACATCTTTCTTCTTATCTAGAATTTTTACGGAATCAACTTCTTTATTGTTCTTCTTGAAGGAACTTCTTTTGTTATCTTGAGTTGTAAGAGCTTCCTCTTCATCAACAATTAATCTTTTTTTTTGGTCTGCAAGTCTAGATTCTTCGTGTGTGCAATCTGCCCATAACTTATCAAACTTGGGTAACTTGCTTCTTGCACACGCTCCTTGTACAAAAGGAATCCAAAATGTTGGAAACTCATTTAGGGTTGTGGTTACAAGCTCTTTGTCACTAATGAAATCTCCAATAGCTGCAATATGATCTCTAATTTGAGAAACTCTCATAAGATAGGATGAGACAGATTCTGAGTTTTTCATCTTAATATTACGAAGTTGATTTCTTAAGGCAAGATTATGTCTTTGATTTCATATAACCTGTTGAGTGCTTCATACATTTGCCTTGTTATATTTAGTTCAGATATATAGGTATCAAGTGATCCTTTACTGAATCTGACACGGTTCTCTTTTCTTTCATTTCATTCTTCTTGTGCTTGGTCTTTTGCTCTTCTTCCTCTGGTTCTGGTACACCCACTGTACCATTTTCTAGGATATCATTCTCATCTAGAATCATCTGCATCCTATGCTTCCAAGATATAAAGTTTCCAGATTCTTCCAGCATGTCTTCTACCCTCATACTGGTAGCCATTGTTTATTGTAGTAGAAACCCTAGCCCTTCGGGCTATAGAAATAATAAAAAAATCAAATTTCTTGGATCTGAAAACTAAACTCACCAAAAGATGCATTGGACTGAGGCGATTATGTTGGTATTGTCAGTTTCTGAAAATTCCAATTTCTGACCCTGGAAACTGGTCCAACTGATTTCTGGACTGGTGCTTCTGGTTTTTTGGTACTTCTGGTTTTTTGGTACTTCTGGTACTGGTGAAAACTAGGGTTTCACTTTATGGGAGTTATATCCACTTAAAAGGTGCGTTGAACATGCCAATGAGTTCCTTAGGATAGGTCACACTTTTCTAGATGATCTTTGAGCTGAAATTCCTATTTAATAAAAATCTCTAATTTTCTTGTACGACAACAATGACGTTTTTATTTTTCTGTGAAAGATGCTCTCTTCAGCTTAGCTCTAATACCATGTTCAATTTTATTGGTTAATCTGTTATTATTAATATTGATTATAGAAACAACATAATAAGGATCTTACTGAAAGAAACACAATCACTGAGTACACAAGAATTTATCCTAGGAAACCCTCAAGGGGAAGAAAACCCATCAAAACTTCTTTAATATATATTCAATAACCAAGTACAATGTCTCTCACAATATATATCTCACCAAATAGAAGATCCACCATAAACCCTTAATCATAATAGAGTATCACACCACTTAGACCAATATAGTCCGTCACCAAGATAACCTTCACCTTTACTGAGATACTCTTCCTTGTAGTTGTGTCACTTCTCCTTGTAGCTGCGTCACTCTCAGACTTGCACACTTTATAGAGAGATCTTGATGAGTGTGTGTACAAATGAGGTGTTAGGCCACCTATAAATACAATTCNNNCCAATAATTAGTTCAACGTCGACCTGTCCTCTTTACCTTTCTAATTTACATTTGTCTTGTCTAGGCACAATAGGACCGACTTGTCAATATGATATATATACATTTTATCTTTTTCTTTATCCACAAACGGGGATAAGAATATTCTTTGCATTTACACAACATTTTAACAACTACCTTCATTTTTCATATTGTAGATATCTTGCTCTAAGCTTTTGTAGGGACAATTCTTATCTAGATTGTTTTTTGTATAAAAACTAGAGTTAATAGGTGTGAAATAAAATTATTATATATAAATATTCTTAGCATTAATATCAGATATCTCCATCCATATGTATTGATTGAGAGGATCTTTCTTATGAAGTCGAATGTGAGGAGAGATGTTTGTTTTTATGTAATAAGTTATGCCTCCAATCCCTCTACGGGAGGACTTCTTGTTCCATGTTGACCATAAAACAAATCCTTCGATATTGGGGACCTTGCATCCTTCATGCTCCCAAGTTTAAAACAATAAAATAATGTCAATGTCATTCAAGATCCAACTTAATATAGGCCCTTTACTCCATGGAAAATCACGGTAGTTCCAAAAGAGGATATGGAGTGTCCCAAATTGTTAGTTATCATTATCTTTTTGGTATATGTCCCTAATAATAGACTTTAAATTTTGAATGATTTCCAATTTCCCTTCCTTCCTGGCTACTTTCACCTTTTGAACTTCCTTCCTTAATTAAGCTTGGTCCTATGGAATGGGCTCTTCATTGATAAATATTCCTGACTCTTTTAATCTTGGATTTTTGTTGAGTATGTCATATTTATGGTCATTAGAGATTACCTTAACCCGGATCAACCTATCTTTATGTTCAATTATTTTTCCCAACATATTTCCTTCTATGAGGTAAGTTGTCTCAATTTGTGATTTATTTTTTAGTTCTTCCTTGACTATTGTGAGGGTGTCCTCATCTTTCGAATCTTTTACACCAAAAATTATGAGGTTCAAGGACCTTTTGTTATGTTCATGTTCTAATTCTATGATCTTGTTCATTTCTTCTTTGATGGGTTATATATATAAGGTTGATTTATTTATTTTAATGCCACATGTCAAATCCATGTTAACCATTGAAGGAATTACACATCTCCCTCATATTGAGATGTAGAAATCACTTATCGACGGAATAAATATATTTTTACTTTCAATTACTTTATGTATATATAAGTTGACATGAAAATATACTTTCCAGATGGGGTGCAAGCCGTCGGAAGGGCCCAAGCTCGCGTGGCGGTACCATCGCCTGATGAGACAAAAAATTTGCAACGTATGTTGAAACTCAAAGAAATACTGAGAGGGGGGTGAATCAATATTGTATCATTTTTTACTAATTTATTTCCTTTCGAGGATTCAAGTTATTTAGAAGTGCTTACTTAATCATCAATACATGCAGAAATCAAAACAACACAGAGAACATAGTACAACAAGATTTTTACATGGAAACCCAATGCAGGAGAAAACCACAGAACATATTTCTTTATGTTCTTCTGCAAGCACCAACTTACAATTTATAATTTTTCTGCTTGATAGGCACCCACCTGTCATAGATAATGAGGACACCAATCCTCTTAGGAACCAACCTATCGTAAATAATGAGGACATCAATCCTCTTAGGCACCAACTTGTTGCAGATAATGAAGACACCAATCGTATCGGGCACCAACCTATCGCAGATAGTGAGGACACCAATCCTCAGTGAGCTTCAACTCACCCTAGCACCACCCTTCCACCCTAAATTGAGTTAAATTTTTTTTTTTGCAAAACTAAACCTTTTCATGACTTTTCTCTACAATTAAGAACAACGGATAAATCTCCACTTCAACTATTTTGAATAGTCACATGACCTTTTTCCTTCACTTTATCAGCACATCAATCGAACAAAGTGCATCCTTATTTATAATTTTTTTTCATGATTTCACATTCTTGTATGTGGATGCACAACAATTACATTGTGGACATATTTTGATGAGATCAAAGTCCTGCCAGTTACACTTTTGTCTAAATAAAGCATGTAGATGCATGACAATTACATTGTGGACATATTTTGACTATATCAAAGTCCTGTCGGTTACACTTCTGTCTAAATAAAGAACGTGGATGCATGACAGTTATATTGTAGACAAATCTTGACCAGATCAAGATCCAGTTACAGTTGGACTTTCTTTGACTTAATAAAATGGACCAAATCTTCCTACGAATGAGCTATGGCTCATCTCCAACAATAGAACTTAGTCTTATCAGAGCATCTCCTCATGAATGATGTAATAACTCACATTTTGGTCTATAGATAATCTACTGCGCAAATAGAATAAGATCCCAAAGCTCAAGTCACAATTCTTCATCATATCGCAATTTCCCTATAGTGTGCTCACCTAGTCGCTTTGTTCATCTTGTCACATTCCACTCCATCACTTTTTACATGGGCTTCATTTCATCACACTCCACTGCGCCATTCGTCGCATTAGCTCAAGGCTCCCTGTAGATTTTCTTATGTGCAATCTTCCACACAATTCATCGCAGTCCATTCTATCGCACTAGTTTCTTCTTGACACACTCCACTGCACTGTTCGTTGCACTGATTCAAAGGACACTATAGTTTTTATTATACACCATTGATCCTTTCTTACTTCAATCCTTCTATGCACTTATATTTTCATCATTTTTTGAATTCCTATGTCTGTGCACCATACTTGTGCCATGCTTTCTGCGCTATAATTGACCATGTCCATGACCACTTTGACATCAATGACAACATATGTGCAATAAACTCCCCCTTTATCATTTATGGAAACCAAAAGAGATTTTATATTTTTTCTAAAAGGTGAATGCAAAAGAAATGTCCTTTATGTTGAACTACTACCTTTCAATGTGCACAACTGCAAGTTTCTCCCCCTTTCAATGTGCACAACTTCCAAATCAAGCAATGGCCTTTATGATGGGCTACTCCCTTTCAATATGTGCAACTGCAAGTTGCTCCCCCTTTGAAAGCAATGAAAAAGAGAATATTTGGGTATTCTTTCCTCCAGGCATCATTACATGCACAAAACTATCCTTAAACATAATACCATCGATAGCCATTGAAAAATTCAACTGCGTGCATCTCCACAAAAACAAACTTCTCCATGATAGAACAACTAGTGGGGAAATTTTTTAAGTAGAGAACTGTGTTATTTACTGAGAAAAGGAAGATGAGATCACCCCCAACTTCTGTCTAAGATACTCAAAGGGTTCTCTAGGCAATGGCTTGGTAAAAATATATGCAATCTGCTCTTTGGAGGGAACATACTCTAATTTCACCACCTGATCCTGAACCTGTTCTCAGAGAAAATGATATTTAATTGGTATATGCTTAGTATTAGAGTGTTGAATATGGTTTTTAGAGAGATTAATAACACTGGTATTGTCACACATGATGGAGACAGGTTATTCACAGTGAACTTGAATATCCTTGAGATTGTGTTTAATCCACAACACTTGAGTACAATAGGATGTTGTGGCTATATATTCGGCTTCATATGTAGAGAGAGAAATTGAAGTTTGTTTCTTGCTGAGCTAAGACACTAAACAAATGCCAAGGAATAATGTGCCTCCACTAGTGCTTTTTCTATCATTAATACTTCCTACCCAGTCTACATCAGTATAAGCTTTGAGAATGAGGTTTGTGTCTTTTGGATAACACAAGCCATAATCAATAGTTCTTTGCAAGTATCTAAATATTATTTTAACTATGAGAACATGAGTTTCCTTAGGATTTTCTTGAAATCTTCCTACCAAACCAACTACTTGTATGATTCCAGGCCTTGAAGTTGTGAGATAGAGTAAGATGGCCATCATAGACCTGTACATGGTTTGATCTATTTCTGGAGCATCGTCATCTTTGTTTATTTTTCAACCGGTATTCATAGGAGTGCTCATTGGTGCATAGTTTTCCATGCCAAACTTCATCAACATTTCCTTGAGATATTTACTTTGAGAAATGAAAACTCCTCTTTCTGATTGATGAATTTGTAGACCATGAAAGAAGGAGAGTTCTCCTAACATGGACATATCAAACTCTTGATGCATTACAACTGCAAACTTCTTACTCATTAGTTCAATGTTACTACCAAAAATAATATCATCAACATATACTACAATAATTAATAGGCCATTACCTTTATCCTTGATGTATAATTTTCTATCAGTTGTTCCCTTTTTAAAACCTTGCTGGTGCAGATACTTTTCGAGTCTATAATACCAAGATCTTGGAGCTTGTATTATCCCATACATGGATTTCTTTAATTGATAGAAATAATATTTTTTATTCAGTGGTCAGAAAACCTTTTGGTTGCTCCACATAAACTTCTTCCTCAAGATCACCATTCAAAAACATTGATGTGACATCCATTTGGTAGACATTGAATTTATATAGCATTCAAAATCCAAAAACATCCCGATAGCTTCAATTCTTGCAACAGGGGCAAATTTTTCTTCAAAGTCCACTCCTTTGACTTGAACATACCCTTTGCATACAATTCTAGTCTTGTTTCTGACTATTTGTCCATCTTCATTAACTTGTTTTTTTATACCCATTTAGTTCCAATTACATTCTTGTCATTTGGTCTTAGGACAAGATCCCAAGTCTTATTTTTCTCTATTTGTATAGGTCTTCATTAATGGCTTTGACCCAATGGTCATCCTGACTTTCTTGCATGAAAAATTTTGGTTCACTCATGGATAGCGGTGCAAAGTTTGTAGAACCAGATGTATCTATAATTTTCTTCTAGTTTGTACACTTGATTCCTTGTTTCACCTTTTCCATTGACTTGTTTTTATGACAATCAACCATTGCTAGAGGGCTCAATAGAGGGTTGTTTTTATTGGTTTATTTATAGTGGGATTTTATTGCTAGCAAAGGATAGTGGGGGTTGGGGAGAAAGTGTTCTTATTTATACACTCTTTCTCCCCACCTAGTAAACCCATAAATATCGACCTTGATATTCTTATATAAATCTCAAAGCACTCAACCACTTGAACTAGCACGCAAAACATCATGTTAATCCAAAAAAAAACATTTTTTATAGTGATTGACTTACTCCAAAAGTCAAGTGTCATTTTGTATATGAATACTTCTTTCGTGAGATATATATATATATATATATATATATATATATATATATATATATATATATATATATATATAATATTTTAAGACTATTGAAAATTTCATGGTTTATTTTGGGTTTACTTTGTAATTTTGCAATGAAATTATTATTTTTAAAATTTATTGTTTTCATTTTAAAAGCGGTTTCGATTTTTTCAAATATTTTTATTACATGAATAGTGTACCATATTAGCATGGTATCTTTAGCATGTTTTCAATCCCAAATAAAATTTACATGATTTCAAAATAAAAGTGTTTACTTCTTTTAATTATTCTTTAAAATATATTTGTTCAAAAACATTTAAACTAGACCTTATATTTGACCTGGTCCATTGAAATGGGGTTAGTATGGGTGGCCCTTTCCTATATATATATATATTCAACATCATCTAAATTGTACACTTTTTACAAAATGACAACTCTTTCCCAATATACAAAACGAAAACAAGTGCCCTAATATAAAAAAAGCTATATGGTGGCCTCGATACAAAATGGCAGTGATTGGTCACTCATTGATCACCGCCACCCTCGCCACCCTCAGGAGCATCCTGGAATTGATATTTTATTTCTTGCTTGAAGAAGCACCTTGAGTGGTTTTGAGCCTGGGCATGGTTCATCGCTCTAGAGATAGCACAAAGAAAACATATTGTTATATTTTTTTTCCACAATGAATTAAAAGACTTACAAATAGATACTTTGTAATTCAATATAATAAAACTCACTGCATAGGGTACTAACAATCGTGAAGGTGTTACCCTCTTCCGTGACCCTATTCTCTCAGTGATTCCACGCTGCATCAATTACAAGGATCAAATCATGGAATTTAAACAAATATGCATAAAATCAATTCCATTCATGATACATACAAATTTATCATCAACACATTATCTCACCGTGAATATATCGAGCCTTGATGGAGAGTCGCTAATAGGTGGAGCACTTAGTTTCACAACCTTATTTGAGGTAACCTCTATTATGGTAGCCTCGTTGGATGGAGCAGATGGAAATCGTGGTGGGGGTGGGTGGAATACGGGTGCATCCATTGTTGATGAATGCGAGGGAAGAGGTGGTGTAGATGGGTGGAATGTGGGTGAATCCACTAAGGATGCATGGAATACTAAGAAAGATGTTGGGGGTGGGCGACAATGGACCCCCATTGATTGTACAAGTGATGGAAGAACCCTTGGCATGGACTAAGGTAACCCATAAGCTATGGGTAGGTTCCCATGGAGTGGACTAGTAATATAACTAGCAAAAATATCAGCATCCCACATACATAATAATAATATTGAACTATTAGTACAAAATAGTAAGATTCAATGACATAAATACAACAAATTTGAAATTTAAACAAGATTTAACTCTACATGATACATGTGATGCAAGTGACTTGTCCATCCCAAGTGGACATTGCTCGACATTGCTTGGTCCCACAGCTTGTAGAAACATAAGAACATTAAAAATTTGAGGATGTCATAAAATAAAGAAGTCACTGTGTAGAATTTATCAAATGTGACACATGCCTGTGTATGGGGTACACCAATTGAACAGGTTGTCTTTATTTTTGTATCAATGGCGGAGACAAACATTGAAGCATCCATGGGTGTAGAGGGTTTGTTATATGGGCTAGCAACTGCTAGATAACATACAATAAAATATCGATATAAATACACATAATACTATATAATTATATAATGATGAAGAACATAGAGATGGTTAAGATACTAACCTCCTCCATGAATCTTTGTTGTCCACTGGCCTCAATAGGCCCATAGAAAGTTTATCCGCAACTCGAGCATCTGTGAGGTTCACATGGATGATTTCTATGTCCTTGTGCCTTCACGTCACTGCACTTTATTGTACGAGGTGAATCTTCGACCCCACTATCAATGTCACCGACAGACACCTCCTACTGAGATAGTGCAACAAATATACCATGTTGAACTAGGCTATGATTGAATGATGATACAACTACTTGTACTTTCTACAAGATCTCTACAATAGAAGGATGTTGGGTAGGGGGGTTAGGCCTTCACCTGGGGGACGAGGACCTAACATGGGATCATGCCTAGCATGATCTTGGTCATGTGCGGAACCTCGACCCACCCCTTGGAAGTCACTAATGTCACAGTAGTTCACATGGTCACCTACAATTTTCTCAAAAAATATAAAGGCACCTCCCTATTATTGCAGGGAGGTTTATCAAATACCATGTGCCACCTTCCATCTCGTTTTGACTAATTTGTGGGTGGATGCACCAATCAATGAAAATGTTTTTCTTGTTGACAAGTGGTTGTTGTCAAGTTCAGGGATCAATAAAAAAAAAGACATCAGTTCTTGTTTTGAAATATCCAAGTCTCTAACTTGGTTTCTATCCAGTCCAGTGCAGTAAAACTCATACATTCTAACCCTATATTGAGAAATAGAAGTTAATTTCCCTTGGGCACCTGCAATGGATCTCACAATGACGTCCAATGAAGTGGCCAAGGACTCTCTGCTAGGTTTTGTCATGCACCTTAATTCATTTACAAGTGTTCTCAATGTGGCCAACCCCTTATCAATTTTTGTGTCTATGTTTCCTCACCTTGGTTTGCTTGTGGGAAGTTTACATTGTCTCTAAGTTCCATTTTATAATATATGTTGTAATTTAATAAGGATTGACATGCAATTTAGGTTGGATTTTTTTTAATTAAAATAGAAAATTACAAAAAACATCAATGCATATTTTAATAAATAAATAAATAAAACCATAAAATAATCACATATCTTGTAAATTATCTATAGTTATTTTTAACGGGGAAATGTTAGGCAATGTAAGATATCACTCTCTCTAAATTTTCTAGATGATATTTCTCTATAAGATTACAAATTTCTATAATTTATATTCTTTTAGAATAATTGAATTAGTTGAATAAAAGTGAAAATTACTAAATTGAGAGGAAAGAAAGAGAAATCAAGCATACTTGGCTTGATTGGGACATGGTGGCAAGATCTCGACTTTTCTATGCCTCTCTATTTTCTCAATGAAGGTAAAAAAACGAGCGCAATGTGTGAAAATGGGCACAAATCGCGCTCATGACCCGTTAAAAATGGTATAATTGAGGAACATGTGTGTGCTCTTATGAGTACACACATGTTCCTGCCAATGAACTTACGTGACAAGCTGAGTGGAGGTTCATGATTTTCCAAACCTATATCATCATGAATGCATTTAAGTTCCTAAGAATGTGCATGTGTTCCTGCTAACCCCCTTGTCACTTTTTCATCCACCAACTTTATGCACACACCCTTATGACTTTCAAGAAAAAGGAGAAATTAGGCATGTAGGGGTTGAGAGAATAGCTAACGAATGAATGAAGTAGACCCTAAAATTACATGTGTATGAGTGTCAATTCACCTTGTCTTTGTAAACTAAATCTAACTACCATCTCCTTATGTGGAACTCATTATTTATGTTCCAACAATTGAAAAAATATTGATTTCATTCAAGAAAAACCCAAATAGTCATTGAACATAGATCTTAGAAAAATATTCTTTGATGATCTCTCATTGCCTATTATTTTTACTGGTGGACGATTTCCTATAATTTTCTATATAAGACTCTTATATTCATATATAAGACTATGTCTTATGGTTATGTTGGATACAGTGGAAAAAATTGCTAGTGATATACCTCTGCATATTTCAAATCCTTTAGCCATAACCAACTACTTCCTGTAATGAAAAGTTGAGCAAAGAGAACAAACCTAGAATGGAATAATTGCAATGAGATAGCCAATGAAGCACTTGAAAGGAAAATTGCTTGATGAAATGTTTGCACTTCGATGACACAATTTTCTAGAGTTTTTTTTTTTTTTTTGCTTATATGCCACAAAAAGGCAAGGATGATAAGGGGCCACAATTTTCGAGAGTTTATTTTTATTTTTTGCTTATATTCCACAAAAATACAAGGATGATGGAGGGCCCATTGGCATCAATGAATCTACACTTAGTCTTTATCACATCAATCCCATTAAAACATGACTAAAAACCCAAATATTTTTTATTTTTATTTTTTGCTTACATGCCATGAAAAGGAAAGGATGATCGAGGAGCCCATTGGAAGCAATGAATATAAACTTAGTCTTCATAACATCAATCCCATTAAAACCTGACTAAAAACCCAAATATTTTAGAAGAAAATTTTGAAAAAATAAAAAATAAAACCCTCAATCATGCTCGTGCTTACCACTACTATTTGTCCATGTTGCTACCTCAAATCTAAGACTTAGTAGAACAAATTGCTTTAAAGAAGAAAAATGAAACACATGTATGCCCCTTTACTTCGTGAAGGAATAGACTATTAATACAACAACTACTCCGCCACTATCTATCTTTGGCTTGGATATTGCTTTACCATTTTTAGCTTGACAAGAAATAAGCTTAGTGGGTCAAGTCTTAACAAAGCCAAGTCATGACTTTCTAAGAAATTACTTGAAAAACTAACTTGGTTAAATATTTMTTGCAATCACTAGGATGATAGATAAAATAATCCATTCGTTTMTTTGGCACAAATGATGTAGCAACAATGGCTTGTTCAGGTACTTCATGAAAGTGTTATTCCTGATAGCTCATTATTTTCTWAAGTTTTATATGGCTTATGTTGAATATTTTATAGTCGAAGAAAGTGTTACTYTTGATAGATCATTCTTTTCTTAAGTTCTATATGGATTATGTTGAATATTTTGTAGCCGGGTTTGGTTTGAAAGTATCCCTAAGAACACAGTGATTATGAKAAACACTTGCCTTTAATMTTTTTTCTATCAAAGTTGATCACTTGCTACTTCATGATTTAAACAACTACTATGAGGCCCTTCACTATCTTTGAATAGCTCTATTAATTATCAAATGGTAGTCATATAGGTAGATATTACTAGAAGATTTTAGGTATGGGGAATGAATTCACATGAGCTCTTGGCACACATAGGAAACATGCACACCATACATATGATGTCAGCATGTCTCCAAATTTCATGGGTTGATAAAATACATAGACAAATTACTTATAATGTCCCCATATCTCCCTTAGATGTCAAGTTGTGTTTCTTAGAAAGTAGGAAGATCATTCCAGAAGACCATGTGGAAGTTGATTGTTCCTTCAGTTCAAGATACAAATGTTACATGGAGAGCCTCCAAATGTATTTCTTGTCATGAGGTTAAAAACACATCATATACTATTTATATGAACATTAGGAAATATGTATGGATTCATGGAAGCTCACAGTTCCCTCCCTCTACTCAAGATACAAATACCACATGCAAAAATATTACATGGAAGCTCACAATTCCCTCTCTCTAGTCAAGATACAAATACCATATGGAGAGCCTTCAATTGTATTGTGTGATATACTAGTATATGGGCATCTAGAACCAGTGTTATTCTTCACATTATGCTCTTCAATCGTTTAATTATAGCCCTAACCCCATCCAAAGCATAGTGTTCTTAGCCCTGACCTCATCCAAAGAATAATGTTCTTAGCCTTGACCCCATCCAAAGCATAGTTTTTTTGACCCATAGTATATCAATATGGAGTGTAAAATGAGATGATGAAGGAAATAAGTTATCCAAATCATAGTGTTGTTGACCCATAGTATATCAATATAAAGAGTAAAATGAGATGATGAAGGAAATAAGTTATATCGCTAAAACAAGTGTGGCAGATAATCAAAAGTCTCATTTTGAGGTATCACCACTAATGTTGCTTCCTATTGAGTAGTAGCTAATCTTGTTGCAGAAGCAACTAGGGTATGCCATGGCCGAAGCAAAGTTGTTGGACTGGTCCTAAACTTGAAATGACTAGAAAATCAAAATAATAGTCAAGGTGAAAATTCTCATATTTAATGTAATGCGGTGCTATCTATATTCTCAAAAGAAATAAAGTGGCATTTTAACAAATTTTTCTGTGTTATTTTGTTGACTGCAACATACCAAGTTTCTGGTACAAACTAATAAATGGATAAATTTTACTAGTTTTAAAAGTTATTTTGTGCTTAGCATATTTAAAATTATTTCAAACTACTAGGAGTAGGCTAACTCTGGAGCAATATTCCCTCTCAAGTTCCTCTTTTCAGGCAAAAAAAGGGGTCCGAATCTGGCTAGATTTTCAGGGGTAGTCTGAGTTTCGCATGGATCAAAGTTCCATGCATTTCGAAACTTTGCCCCATGGTTTTGCACCATTTTAAACCAACCCAGATGCTCATAAAATTGATCAAAGTTCTGGATTGGCTGGAAATTTAAAAATGGGCCACCGAAGAACATGCCATAAAGGTAAATCTAGAGGGAAGATTCCTCCCGAGTTAGCCCACTCCATTCACCAACTAGTACCTTGAGTTTGATTATCTTATGGGTCCCCTTTTCTTACTGAGAAATATTTTATTTCTTTCTAGGGAATCCCTGGGCAAAGCATCTCAAAGGTTTCATCTTTGGCTTTTAACTTTTGCCAGCTACTTTTACCCTTTGTCCCTTTAGCCCCTTCTTCCCATAAGGAAAGGTACAACCCTTCCTAGCATGGCAACCCCAATGTATGGACCGAGGTGGGGGGATATGAGAGGAGTAATGATGGAAAGTGGTAAGTATGGAGGGAATGGATGATGACCTTTCATAGACCCACTCAGTGGCAACTCTTCCTAAAGGGAAATCAAATTACCAGGGAACTATGTCACCTTCCCAGGTATGAACAAGTTAAAGAGAATAATTTCCAAGCAAACATTATGAAATGAAGGGGAATTTAGTGAAACATATTCAAGTTCTTCAAAAATAAGAGTGACACATACCATGATACCCAAACTCATTACCTCATGGAGTAAGACTTACTACCACTTCAGGACAAGGCTGGTGGGATGGATGTTGTTGCTGATAGATGGGTTGCACTAAAGAAAATATTGGCCCTTCGGGGCCATGGTTAAGTCATCCGGCTCTCGGCACTCCATGTCTAGGACCCGTCGACCTCAAGACATAATCTCCTTAGTTATCCCTAGGATAGGGGATAACAAGTAAATTTGGTTTTCTTCCCTAGTATTCAAATAGAAATGGACATAGTGGTGATTGATGTGCCCGATCCTTGGGGTATGTTTCTCTCAAGGAAAACAACTGCAGGTTTGGGGGGTAGTATACAAATGGATTTAACTTTTGCAACCATTTTCATTCTAAGTGGTGCCATGTTTATATTAAACAGAGAATTGGAAAGGAAATATCATGTTGAAGATCCCAAAAAACCCATAAATGAGTTTGTATAACATGCACTAGACATGGAAAAACTTAAGGATGAACTCCCAAGTGTTTGTAATGTTTGGGATACCATGGATTCTTTTGATGGTATTTTTCTGTAAGAAGATCCAAGTGAAAGAGATGTTAATGTGACTCATTTAGAATCATGAACAAAATTGTATGTCATTCAGGACTGCATCGTCAACATCAAATCACCACTAAGTTGCATGAAATAGGGAAACGTTTCTAAGTTTATGAAACCAGGACGGTACGAAACATGCCCCCCAAAAATGGAAAAGTCGGGGGAAATGCCTTATATATATATATATATATATATATATATTGTTTTTTTTTAAATAAAACATTATATTGCAAGAAAAACATAATGATACACATAAATTTCTTTTTGAAATTAAAAAAAGGGAGAAAATGTAAAAATATATATATAATTGATTGCTTGGGGGCCCCACGAGCCCCCCTCCATTTTTTTTTCTTATTTCGCCTCAAAGACGCCCGAAATGCGACCATATGGGCCAGTACGATCGAGAACGTTGTCGTTCGTATCGTACGACGTTTCCAAATTGGGAAATGCCATACGGTACGGTCAACAACATTTCCCATTCATACTGTGCCTGTACCGACATTTTGCTTTGTTTTAGGGGTACAGGGGGAGGGGTACCGTTTCCTGCAACTTAGATTCACCAGATTTTAGATGAATCAGTTATATGTCATGAAGAATTGGATAGGATTTTTGGGCCATATATTCCATATATCTTAAAAGTTGGGGAAATTTGTTTTGATGAAGAGGATGTCTTCAACAAACAAGACAAGCATAAAAAAAATGAAAAGAAAAAAAGAGAATACTAAATAAATATGGTAGAAGATCGTAAGGATGATAAGGAAGTTAGTGATGATAATAATAATCAACATATCATCCCTATTGAAGAATATGCCAAGCCTTTCAAAGAAGAATTGAAATCGACAAACCTTAAATCTTTTCGCTTGGCACAAAACCAACTTCATCAGAAAGGATTCAAAGAAGATTTTATCAAGTGGTTGATAACTAAGAAAAAGGGTTCACATAAGAACATCAGAACATCGGGGTAAATTGTACAAGTCTTCTGACAACTCATCTCAGCCAGTTGGACGACATAAAGCTAGATATGTTAGTGAAAGGGCTCCATCTTGAAATGGTCTTCGATGCAGTCATCTAGTGCCCACGAGGGCATCCTTTGCATATCTCTAAGCTTTCTCCTTTGATTCTTTCAGTTTTTTCATTATTTCATTTATGTATATAATTCATTGTATACTTATTTCATTTATTGATTATTGTTTATTCTTTTTACATGTACTTATGTTGGTTATTGGTGAGAACTTTGTTTTGTAGATTATGAGGTTCTTGCATGCTCTCCATCCCAAAGATCAAGCACATGTCCCCATATGGAACCAGATGTTGACCACCTATTTCGACTAGTGTCAACGTCATGTACCATGAAGGTATGTACCTTGTGGTATGACAAGTTTGAAGACCTTTGGCTCAACAGGGCAATTTTGTCCCCAGAACTTCTTTCTCTCTCCACAGAATGTTTGCTCCCCTACGTGGGAAAATTTTGTAATGTAACATGTTAGCATGGTTCAAATTTTTTAATTTAGTCACCTAGGAATTTATCATTAGGGAAGTCCTTTCATCGAGTGTTTTTTTCCCTTAGGTAATTAATTTTGTTTTTTCAACGATTTTAATTACTTGAGTTTTTCACTCAAATTTCCTCCAAAGTGGTGAAAGAAGTTCTAATGATCGATCCCAGTAGGTAAATAAGTGATAAAAGAGTTTTATATGACCATGCTATACATCTCCTAGAGTCTTGTGGAATTCTGTTAAGTTTTGATAGGATTTTTTAATAATTAATTTTTTTGTAAATTGGGAATTTTTAATTATTTTTTATGTAAAATGTAAAAAATTGGTCCTTTGGGATTTTGTATAGGGGTATGGATACTCAAATAAAATTTATTATAACCCTCTACACCTTTGAACCAAGTTTCAATTCATTTGGACAAGTTTTTCTAGGCTAATGTCCATGAGGAGTCTAAGTCGGTAAAAAATCAGCAAATAATTGGCGAAAGTAAAATTGTCGAATTTTGTAAAAGAGTCCAAAGTCACGAGAAAAGGGAGAAAAGTTGTTTCCTAAGTCATTTATATGTATTAGGGGATCAAATAAATCAAATCCCCCCTTTTCTACCTCTCATACAACTTAAATTTAGAGAGGGGGGGGCATTTGGTGATGGGGACCACATGGGGGGCCCATTCCACACCTTGGGTGACCCCCTCTCTCATGGTCCCCCCCCCCAAGTGACCCTCCCCATTTTTGGAGTGACACTTGTAAAACATGCAAGGGGGGTCTCTCCTCTTTCCCTCCCTTAAAATAAGGCCCCCTCTCCTCATTTTGGTATCTATTCTCATAGCAACTCCATGCTGCCCAAATTTCTCCTCACTCTCTCTTACTCTCTCTCCATTTCTCTCATGTAATCTTGCTGCAAATTTGTAGCCATTTGTTATGAAATAAAAGTGAATATTTGGAGGAACTCTTGGTGTTCTCTTTCATTTCATTGTCAATAGTGAAAGTCGAAATAACAATATCTCTATAGAGGTCATCAAGCGGTTGGAACTGTCGACGACACTACAACCGCAATCCTACACCATCGGTTGAATTCTACAAGGAAGAGATCTTCGCTTCAGCCAACAATGTTGTCTGCTCTATGGCATCAAGCCTTTCAAAGACGAGGTATTGTGTGATATTTATCTCCTTGAATTTTTTTATGTTCTTTTAGGACAACCATATTTATGGAAGTGACATGATGTGTATGAGTCTAGACCCCACAATGTTATTATTACTTTGGGTAGACAATTGTACAGGATACCAGAGGTAGTGTCTCTTACCGCTATTTCTTTAATATTATCTAAGCAATTTAGTAAGGTCAATTCACAAACCGATAAGTTCATCTTATTTGTGATCCATGCTCACAGTAAGTAGAAGGTCGCTACCACATCTGTGGCCTCTAGACAGAGCCTCTCTTTGCAGTAGAAGCAAGTGGAAGGGATCGTGGAAGAGTACAAATACATCTTCTCCTCACCCATCGGGGTACCGACACACTACCAAGTCAATCATCCAATTGAATAACCCCCAGTGCACCTCTTCCTAATGGACTCATCTATCATTGCTCGCTGATGGAAAATGATGAAATCAAGTGTAAGATCCAATAATTGCTTCAAAAAGGGCACATCAGACCCAACTCCTCCCCTTGCAGAAGCTTGATTGCACTGTTTCACAAGAAAAACAGGAATTGGTGGCTCTATATTGATTACAAAGAATTAAACAAAATCACAGTCAGGAATCGGTACCCAATTCCCTGAATTGGTGACATTCTTGACCAAATCAAGGGTGAAATGTTCTGTAGAAAGATTGACCTAAAGTATAGATACCACCAGGTTCCCATCGAACCAACTGATCTATGGAAGACAACTTTAAAATCTAAAAAGGTCTCTTCAAATGGATAGTCATGCCCTTTGGCTTAACAAATGCACCAACCACTTTCATGAGGTTGATGGATGATGTATTGATACCCTTCACCAAATCTTTTGTGGTGGTATATTTGGATGAAAACTTCATCTTCAACAGAACTTGGGAGGAGCACTTGCAACATATTTAGCAGGTTTTGAGCACTCTGCGACAACATAATCTGTATGCCAACTTGGAAAAATGCTCCTTTGGCATGAACAATGTCCAATGCTTGGGATACATTGTTGATGAGCATGGGGTACATGTTGATCTAGCTAATATCCAAGTCATATGTGACTGGCCATCCCCGACCACACTAACCGGGCTTCAGAGATTCTTGGGACTTGCCAAATTCTACTGACGGTTCATGTTGGGATTCTCCCATATTGCATGGGCCCTCAACCAAGTGACCAAGGGTGGTGGCAGGGAAAATTTTGCATGGGGGAAGGAACAATAATGAGAATTTGATGATATGAAGCATCGTGTGTGCTTAGCTCTAGTACTCTCTTTACTCGATATGCAACAATTGTTAAATATTGAGACTGATGTATCTGACTATGTTGTAGGAGAAATTCTCACTCAAAAAAGTCATCTGGTAGCATACCATAGTGTGACACTCTTAGATACTGCCCAAAAATACCCCACCTATGACAAGGAAATGTATTCCATTGTACAAGCCTGTCGTCAATGGAAACATTACATTCTGGGAAAGGAGACAATCATCCACACTGATCACAAGCCTCTACAGTTCATACAAACACAGGGGAAGTTGCAGAACGAACGCCATCATAAGTGGTCCACCTCAACATCAAGTATAAGACAGGGAACACAAATCATGTCGTTGAGTGCCTCATTCAACCTCCCATGGTTTCACTCACCATCGATCTCCATTCCTGTGGCCATGAGGCATCTCAGTGGCCCCAAATTTATCATCAAGATCTAGACTTCACCACCACCTATAAGCTCTAGGGTACAGGCGCGAATGTCATCGATTTTCACATTCAGGACAGACTATTATGTCATCTGGGCCATCTCTGTGTTCTTGCAAGCGAGTGTGAAAAGCTGATTTGGGGGGATCGTTACAGTTGGTTAGCAAGACATTTTGGCATGGATAAAGTTGTGGTCATTCTACATAAACAATTTTATTGGCCAAAACTTTGACAGGATGTCAACAAGTATATCATATCTTGCAGTGCATGTGCCATTACCAATCCAACCATCAAGAAGAAAGGATTATACACCCCTCTTCCTACTCCCGAGAGGCCTTGGGAATCCATCTTGATGGATTACATGTCTGACCTTCCATCCACCAAGCAAGGAAATGATTGTTTATTTGTGGTAGTTGATCAGTTTTCAAAGATGGCCATTCCCATAGCCTATAAGAAGAGAATCACAACAACATATACTACCAAGCTCTTATTTGAACGAGTATGGGTCCATTTTAGGATACCACATACCATCATCTCTGATCAGGACAACAGGTTCTTCAAAACATTTTGGTCGAGTCTTTGGTCACTGTTGGACACCAAGCTCACTAAATCCACTGCCTTCCACTCTCAAACTGATGTCCAAACAGAGGTCATCAATCGGATGATTGTGCACATCATATGCATGTACAACTCTAAGAATCTGCATACATGGTATGAGATTCTTCCCTATGTTCAACATAGCTACAACAGGGATCTCCATAGCTCCACCGACCATAGCCCCTTTCAGGTGGGGCTGGGATTCCAACCCTTGGGTCCCATTGATGTTGCACTACCTCTTGCAACAACACATACAGATTCTTCCCATGTTCAGTTTGAGGCCAAAAAAGCCTCCAGATCCATCGAGCGGATTCAACACATCTGCCAACAGGTCCATGAGATTTTGCAGAAAGCCAATGCTAAATATAAGAAACACCATGGTCAACACCAAGTATTGCACAAATTGCAGGTGGGAGAAAAGGCATGGTTGCATTGGCAGAAATAATACCTTATAGGTCCCCATCGGAAGCTCTGACCACTTCTCTATGGGCCTTACACTATCACCAAGGTTGTGTGTGACAATTCTTTTGAGCTCAACACTCCCCCCTTCCTTGGCTTGCACCCAGTGTTCAATGTGGACCTCCTCCAGCCATATTTTCCACCATTATTGGACACCTTGGAGATTGTAGAATAGTTGACACCAACATAGCTCAACTGTGACTGCATGGAACATGGATCCACTAATCATATAGTGGACACACAGGTCAAGCAAACTTGATAGTAGAGGATCCAACTTTATCGGGTTGTTAATGAAAGACAACTCCTGCACCAAGGAAAGTGGCTCACTCGGAGCCAAATTCAAGAGAAATTTCCTCACCTTATGGGGGAAATAAATGCAATGGATACCATTCCTTCCCAACAAAGGAGGCTTGATCTAGGTGGTTATTGGTGGTCACCCACCTATTCCAACCAACTCCTTTTGAAAATTTTAATTTAACACATTGTTCTGTAATTCTTTGTAATTGTGGGTTCTACACTTTCAGGTATGTCTGAATCCCTACATAGCTTCCATGTGGATATTGGTGGCCACCCACCTAATCCAATTGTCTTAGTTTGGAATTTTTCATGTCAGTACATCTTTTTGTACTTCCAGGGCCGTTTTGGGGCCCTAGACAGTGTTTTTTTGGCTTGTCTGAGTCAAACTATAGAAGGAGTTAGAGTTTGACATCATAATATGTAGTTATAAAAAATATATTTCCAATGGGCTATCATGTGCCTTAAATGAAGGTCATATGAAAAAGTTACGACCCTGGGAAGTTGAGGTACCAACTTACCCATCGGGGACCACATAACTTTTGGTGTTTCATCTCCTAGGGTTAGGTTTTTGGATGTCTAGGGTTTTGGAATTCATGATTAATGTTAAAAATGTCTCTGAAGCCTCATTGCAATCATTCTACTTAGCCAAATGCGCATAGAAACCACATCTCTTCTTAGAGATAGATACCACCATTCGAGCAAGTTGTTTTCATTTTTGCAGTTTTATCGTTTCAGCCTATTTTATTTATTCAATAGAAGTTATTGTTCATTGTATATTTGTCGTTGTTCTTTGTATCTCTCTATTTTTGTATGCAGTCTATTATTCATTTCATTCTTCTCATAAATCCAGATAAAAAAAGGTTTAAATGCATCGTAACTAAGGGAGATCCTAAACCTATATGCAAGATTCATAATATACCTAACCAGATCAAATAATGCATAAAGCATGATCCTTAAACAACTAGAAAATCAACTAGAAAACCTACACCCAAGAAAAAAAAAATATCAAGATCATATCTTAAAAATACAAAACAAGAGATATACTGAGAGTTATAGGGACATGAATATTTTCAACTTTCATATCTTCAACCATGTTGATTATGACGATGGAAATACTAGCAAAGAGTCAACACCACTAGAATATAAGGATCTACAAGAAAAGAGATTAGAATAATAAGACAATATTGAGGATCTGTGATCATTGTAATAGAATTTATAAGAAATACCAACTTGCATCTCGATGATAGACTCCAAAAACTCATAAATGTCAAAATCCAAGGATCTACAAATAAAAGATAACATGCAAAAGGAAATTTAGAGATATATTCAATTGTAGACTTGGAGGTGACTAACAAGACCACACAATATAGGTGAAGAAGATATGCAACAAACTGGTGTACCTAGTTGAAAAGTACCCACGAGGGATGAATCCTTATATTCATAGTCTCCAAGAAAAGTTCCCATGAGGGATACATTAATGATCAATGATGAAACAATTCCCCCCATGTTCAATGGAAATTCAGTTACTCACATGTTGGTGATTCATACATAGTATGGAATGGGTGTAAAGTCCATGATCTATGGATACATATTTCTTTACTACTTTTTCTCAAGATTATTCTATAGTATCATCATCCTATTCTACATTGTCAGAGGACCACTTTGATTAGTCCATTTTTTTAGTTTTTCTCCTAATGTACATTGAGACATAGATTCACTATGTGATTTTCTCATCACTACGATGTTATTTTGACATCGATCCATTATGTATTCTTTCGTGACCATGATATTGCATCTTATATGCTTCATAGATTCACATTATACTTGATTCGGTGACAATAATTATTTACATTTGAGAATGGATGTGTCCACATTGGAGAAGATAGATATGATACTTTTGTCATTGTTTGCAAGTACCTTCCAAATACGTGATTTTATAGACTTCTCCTCGTTTCACTTGGCCAATCCACTACTTTTTATCATTTATTTCATCTTCTACATTTTATCATTTATTTCACCCATTGGCTTCTCATCTGACCTCACACATCAAGGGGAATCCTATGAAACCTATTTTTGGTCCTTTAATGTATTAGAGTTGATATTGTCCGATCCAGGTGGATATTGGTGGCCACCCACATATTCCAAATTCCAACTAGCTCATCTTCACAGTTTTCAGGTCAACATGTTTCTCTATAAYGGGGACAATTATTTGTAGTTGTGGGTTCTTCACTTACGGGTCTATCCTGAATCCCTACTCAACATCCAGGTCGATATTGGTGGACGCCCACCTATTCCAACTAGCTTATGTTGGAAGTTTTCATGTYAGTACATCTTTCTGTAGTTCCAGGGTCATTTTAGGGCTCTAAACAATGTTTTCTTGGCTTGCCACAATAAAACTATAGAMAAAGTTAGATTTTKATGGAATAGTGTGTATTTCTCGAAAATACCTTTCCAACGGGCTATCACACGTCGAAAACAAAGATCGTATGCAACATTTATGACCACGGGAAGTTAATGTACTAACTTACCCCAACTAGGCCAATGTGACTTTTGACACTTCATCTTATAGGGATAGGATTTTGGATGTCTAGGGTTTTGGAATTCATGTTTATAATAAAAAGGCCTTCAGAGCCTCATTGTAATCATCTTCTTGTGAATTAGCATAACCGTCACATCTCTTCTCAAAGATAAAGGTGCCACCATTCTGGCGAGTCTTGCAATGTATTTTTATAATCTCTGTACATTTATTTCATTAACAGAAATAATGTATTGTTGTATTTCTTTGTTTCTGGCAATTTTAATGTGTATTTCATTGTGATATCTCTTCCTTCATTTCATTTCAAAAATAATCCGGATCAATGGTATTATAACAGGCTACTCTTGATTGCTTTTCAGTGCATGTCCCTGATGAGGTTTGAGTATAGCAAGTTGGGTCTTGAGCTTGTCTCTCTTGAGGATAATAACTCGCACACACCCAAGAAACCATCGATGGCTGCAGGAAAGAAAAACGACGGAGTGAAAATTTCTATTAACCTATTTTTTGAGAAATCTCTCACACGACAGAGGGACGAAATGATAGAGAATTTTTCCCACATCCTTCAATCCCTACCGATAGAAATAGGAACATCTTCATCAAGAGACCACTTTGGAGGAGAATCTCCCTTCAAGGTACAAGTTAATTTTGATATTATTGTTTTTGAAGGTCAAATAGATGCGGATGCCTTAGAAAAATCGTTGAATTTGCTAGAAGGTTATTTCTCTATTCACAATTTTTCCGACAGGGAAAAGATCACCGTCGCACTCCTCAAGGATCTCCCCCATGTCAAACATTGGTGGAAAAATTACTAGGAGAAAAGTTCCACGGAGGAATTTGGAATATATGGGGCCAATCCCACTTGGTATTATTTTGTGGATGCGGTCAAGGAACAAATACTACCCTGTTGATAACTATGAAGACCAGTACATGAGATGGATGAGACTGCGGTAAGAGAAGAGCCAAACAATGTTAGATTTCACAAATACTTTCCATACCTTGTGCATCAATATGGGTATCAAAGACTCCGAGGGACTTCTGGTTCTGAAATACCGTGGGGATCTGCATAGGTACATCCAAACCAAAATGGATTTCCTAAACATCTCATCATTGGGAACTTCCTATCGATATGCTGCCAAAATTGAGCAGAAATTTAGGCACCAGAACAAATGGGAGTTTGGGTTTGCAAATACACAACAACCAAATCATGGTAAAGATGACCCTAACCAAAAACCTCTCGAAAACTATTCCAATACACAGGAAAAGAAGGGTAAAGGAAAGATTAAGAATGACACTGGGAAGTGGTGCGACTTCCAAAAATTCCCCTAGCACGACACTGATGAATGTCGCTCAAAAAAATCATTGGTGGTCGAGGTCTAAGACAAGGAACAGAACCTTGATTCAGAATCTGATCCAGAAAATATTGAAAACAGAAAGATCATCAATGCAAACCCCACTACTACTATCGCGACCACAATAATTCAACTAGAAGAACCAGTATATTCTGAAGAGGGGGAGTGCCTCTTTTATTCACAAATTTGTGTGAAGGGGACCCCATTTCATTTCATTGTTGATAGTGGAAGCTAGAAGAACCTCATCTCAGTTGAGGTCGTCAAACAGTTGGGGTTGTCAACAACACCACACCCGCAATCATACAACATCGGGTGGCTTCACCAGGGATGAGATCTCCATGTCAACCATCATTGTCTTTTGTCCTATGGCATCCAACCCTTCAAGGATGATGTAGTGTGTGAGGTTTCCCCTCTTGATGTTTGTGATCTTGTTTTGGGACAACCATATATGTGGAAACACCATGTTGTTTATGAGTCTCGACCCTATAGTGTCATTATTACTCTAGGGGTCAACTCTATGGGATACCAGAGGTAGTTCTGAATACTATTACACCAAAACAAGGTTGTAAGGTAATCTCTCATACTACAAAATTCATCCTCTTCATAGCTTGTTCAAAGGATGCACATAAGGCCACTACAACCACTACAACCTCAACACCTTATATCCAAAAAAAGAAGATTGTAGAAGAGAAAGAATATATTGTTCCTTCACCTACAATGGTTCCTATAGAATTCCCCGTCAAGCCCATAGACAATAGGTTGTTGGAACAGATGCAACCCTGACTACAACAGGTTCATGACATCCTTCCATAGACCAAGCAGTGCAAATTCTCCAACAATGCACGCATCTCACCAAGATTCATATTCAAAAAACACTTTCTCCTCTTCTTCGGGCGCTCAATGCAATGGAAACCATTGCTTCATAAGGGGGGAGGATTGATCCAAGTGGATATTGGTGGCCACCCATCTATTCCAAATTCCAACTTGCTCATATTGACAATTTTCAATTCAGTATGTTTCTTTGTAATGGGTATAATTATTTTTAATTGTGGTTTTTGCACTTACGAGGCTGTCTTGAAGCCCTACACAACATCCAGGTGGATATTGGTGGTCACCCACCTATTCCAACTGTCTTATGTTGGAAGTTTTCATGTTATTACATCTTTCTGTACTTCCAGGGATGTTTTGGGGATCTAAACAATGTTTTGCTTGTCTTTCCATAGTCAAACTGTAGATAGAGTTAGATTTTGACAACAAAATGCGTAGTTATCGAAAAGACCTTTCCAACGGGCTATCACATGCCTAAAACAAAGATTGCTACCCCAGAAATTTAATGTACTAACATACCCTAACGAGACCCATGTGACGTTTGGCACTTCATCTCCTAGGGTTAGGTTTTGGGATGTTATGATTTTGGCATTCATTTTTATCATAAAAAGGCCTTCAGAGCCTCATTGTAATCATATTCTTGAGAATGAGTGTAGACGTCACATCTCTTCTCAGAGATAAAGCTGCCACTAGTCTAGCAAGTCTTGCACTATGTATTTTTAAAGTATATGTACATTTCTTTCATTAATAGAAATAATGTATTGTTGTATTTCTTTGTTTCATGCAATTTTTATGTGTGTTTAATTGTAACATCTATGCTTTTTCGTTCCAAAAATAATCTGGATCATTTTCCATCATCATATACCAAATCATAGAGTTGCATGTTTCTTAGAACAAAGAAAACAATATTTACTTTGTGTGCGCTAGCTACAATGGTATATCTAGAACACAAATAATGATGGCTACAAGCTAGTATAACTTGCATGCACAAGGGGGTTGCTAGTGTGAAGGTCATGTTTAGGGGTCTAAATTCCCTTAAACTCAACTGTAGGAATCACGCCTAGAGATGAGGTCTAATTAGACTCTTCACTGTTTGAGGTAGCATGATTCTCAAGATTGATGATTCGACAAGTTTCGATGGCTCTAATTTCAGTTTTGGGATAGTTTCTTTTGTACCTATATGTCTTTTTTTTTAGTTTATTTCTTTCGTATTCAAATGTGGAAATAACTTAAATAACTAGGTTCTGAGGAATACCTAGCGTAGGATAACATTTTCCAACAACATGTAAACAACACCCTACCTTAATTAGTATTAACAATAATATTATTATCAATCAAGAAAAATGTATTGTCTAAGAAAGAGGAGAATATGAAATAAATCACACATGGGGAAAACAAATAACTAGAAATAATTATGATTATTGTTCTAGTGTGTAACATTAAAACATATACAACATTAAAACATCATCAAATTGATGCCAATATCCATTCAACAATCATAATCATTCAAGATAACTTAACATAATCACAATATTAATAAAACACTTCCAGCTGATAACTTTATGCGGAACAATTCACAAATCACGTTTATCCATAAGCCTAGAACAAAATTTCCTTCGACTCTGTATGAGATTCAATATTAAACTTCAAAATAATTCTTCATCTATTTCTCCCATTCTTGCAAAAAAAACCATTGACCCTTCAGAATGAGGTCGATGTCCTCATTTATATAAAAATCTATCCATGCAAAATAGTTTCAACATTTACTTAAAGTAGAGAAAACAAAATGTAGAGTGGACTTAGTCCACGTGTAAGCTATCAGTGATCTCTAGTCAAATCAAAGGATTTTCTCTGTCGTATTCATACCACTGGGAAAATATATCTTCGCAGGAATGTAATTATGGAAATCGTCGTGCCGCCATTGGTGTTCTAAGTTCATCTTTCATTTCAACCACGCATTTTTTAAACCAGACCACTTTGGAACCCAAGTTCCGCAGGATTTCTCACGCTACCATTTTCCCATCGATTAACTTATTCACCTGTCCTTTTTCCAAATTTTTAATCTCGAGAAATTCATCTTCAAACTTTCGATCACGTTCTTCAAACTGCTTGACTATGTCACTCAAGTTTTCATGGGCGCTGAATTCTGGGAATTGAATATTTCTCATTTTTTGGTTTATTTTATTCCATTTTTTTAGAAATTCTTCCCACCTTTCCTGCATCTTCTATTGTGGTTCCACCACTAGCTGCGTCCAATATTTCGTTGCCTTTTGGAATCTAGACAAAATTTTATCCATGAGCATCCTAATTCCATACTCCTCATTTACTCAGCCCTTTTGAATTTATCTGTCATATTTAACTTGTTCCAGAGTCTTGTGGGACCTCTCGGGCCACCTCATCATGTCCTTATGTGCTATTAGGCCCAACAAGGTCTCTTCCTGATAGTCAACGACCCAGGCCACGAAGACTTCCCTTTCCAATTTAAGTTTATTTTAGATCTCTTTGAGTTCAATCCTTATGAATTTGATTGCATGCGTGGTTTCTTGATAATATTCGATCTAATGTATAAGATGCACAATTTATTCCCTCGTGGAATATTCTTCCCGCTCGTCTTCTCTTTCTCTATCGATGGTAGCATTAGATATATCCATTCCAACTCCTAGT
This sequence comes from Picea engelmannii, assembly GCA_009831015.1. Classification (NCBI taxonomy): domain Eukaryota; kingdom Viridiplantae; phylum Streptophyta; class Pinopsida; order Pinales; family Pinaceae; genus Picea; species Picea engelmannii. The sequence goes on from ML788398.1 coordinate 539,079, forward strand.
AACTCATTCACTTTGGACTGTCTAGCGTCCAACAAGGTTTCTTCCATAGTAATCATTAGATCACTATCCAAAGTAACCCTTCTCTTCTTTCTGGGCCTTGTGACTATTACTTGTATTTTTATATCATAAGTGATTTCTTGGTTGGTCACCCGATGAGAGGGAATTTCCTAGACTACCTGGAGTGTGAAAGTGTTCAAGATCTGGTCTCTTTCCTTTTTCGGTTACTACCATCTGGTTGGTGGTGTCCCTTTATTGATCCATTATTGTTGAAGGAGGTTTCCCTACTTCACATTCCATTTCCATTTCTGTATTGGTGGGAAACTCTTCTGTTTGTTCGATATTAATGGTGCTTGTAGGCACATCCTCTATTGTTGCTTCTAAGGAAGGCGTTGAAATTCTAGGTGTAGAATGCATTGGAGGTTTTGTTGTGGTTCTTTTAGAGTCCTTATAAACCTCCTATTCTCCATCATCCTTACCTCTGCAAGTGTTATTTCCAAGTTGATCTTCAACATCTGGATTTTCTTCTTCTTCTTCTTTATTCAGGGCGTTTTCCTTCGAAATGGTACTTCCATTGTTACCTTCATCTTTATCCTATAGAGATTCTTCTTGGTCTTTGTCTTGTGACTCATTGTTGTCTTTTTTACCACTTTCCCCTTCAGCTCAAGGTTGTGAACCTTTTCCTAAGGGAGTGGTAGCATCTCCAGTTGTATTCAAACCTATTTCCACATTCAAGGGCTGCAACCTTAGGGGTACTTGGGTGTTTAATATTTATATAGTTGATTCATTGAAAATGTGGATTGTGGTGTCTATATCCTACGTATCCTCAGTATAAATTGTAATTATATCAACAATCATTGGTGCCACTCCACTTAGGATCGATGATGTTGTCGAAATTGCATTTGTTGGTTCAGGGTCTGGTTTCCCTACTTGTACCTTATCCACATCTTGTTGTTCATTGTTTCCCTTTGGTGAAGCGTTCCTTGGGGATGCTAATTCCCCTTCTCCCATATGTCTTATTGGAGTTATTTTTGGTGGCTCTAATAGTTTAAGAATACGCTAATGCCCGTGCTCACTAAATACCCTTTATGTTTGTGCTAAGATTACTTGTATTTTAACTCTTCTTGTTTACTGCTCCGTATTTTCATTTTGTGCTTGAATAATAGCCTCTATAATATGTTCTAGCTATTCTAATTTTTCATCCCCATACATGGCCATAAATCAATTTAATTCCGGTTTCTCCTTCCTTCGTAGAACTTCCTCCCAATCTAGAGCATTTTCAATTAAGATCTCATCTTCAAAATTGTCATGTGCATACGACTAGTGAGATACTACTTGATTAACCTGTTGGGTCACTAAGTTATTAGGGTCATGTTTCCTGTATATTCCAGTGTAAAACCTATACTCCTCTCTTTTTTATATCCGTTCCTGACTTGTGTGTTGTCCTTTACAAAATGATATCCTACATATAATCCATATGGAATGAATGCTCTTTTCTTGTCCTTCACTAGGGAGGCATTGAGGCCTTGCAATATAGTCTGATAGAAAATCGTCCCAGGCACTAGCCAATCTAGCACATGAGATGGCAGTGGGTGTGGGGCCCTGAAGGCTTCAAAAATCCTAAGGTAAGTACTTCTCTCTTCTAGGTAAAAATTTCCTTATCCTGGATATGACATTTCTTGCAACATCTGAAAGCCTTAGATAATTTTTCTTGAAAATTAGTGAGTATAATCGAGCCAAGAATCCATCAAATATTGTAGTGTATGACTTATTATACCTATTTTCCCACAAGGCGCTACAATATACATGGACTGGAAACTTTGAAACATCTGAACTAAATCTTAATCCCGTAAACATGTTTCTAGTGCATATTTCATCTAATAGATAGGATGCCATGGAGAAAGCATGGGTTTTCCCTTATTTTGGTTTTTGTGCTTCCTCTACTCTGGTACTCAACTGCTTAGACATAATATCACCCCAGTAAAAAATTCTTCCAGATATAGATATTGTATATGCCAGGGGAATACATGCTTCCAAGAACTTGGAGCAATACTTTTTTCCATACAACTGAAAAATCAAGGCCATCAAGAGCATGTAGGGACCTCTAAGGTTCACTGTGTTGTACCATCCTGAAGCTCTATTTACAAATTTCTTATCTTCCTTCCACCAGAATGCCAACAGTTGACCAGTTTTATGGAGATTATATAATTTGACCACAAAGTTAGTGTTTATCCTGGCTTTGGGCTCCTTGAGTTTATAATATTTTCTTATCTCTACTGGTAGGAAAATGCCAATAGATTACCCATCCAAATTGTTTATTTAGAATTTTTCAGCATCGGTTTGGTGAATGACCCACTCTAAGGTTTCTATACAAGGAAAAACTAGGGTCTTCGATGCCACCATGTATAACAATGGCCATTTTATGTTTTGAAAGACCTGGCTATCCAATATTCTTACTTCTGGGTTGCTATGAGGTGTGAACTCAGGGAAATCATTATCGTGGATTTTATTATACAAATCAAGCTACGAGAGAATACGTACATTGGATTTTGTGCTATTGTCTATGTCCTTGTAGAGTGGTCGTGTGTTTGCAAGTTTATTTTGAGACATCTTGATCACTGACTCTACCCTGGGCAATTATTCCAATTCTTTAGTAGTGGAGCTTGAGGCTTCTCCCACTTTCTCATTTCTCCCCTTCGACATCTTTGGTGTCTGATGGTTTGTTGGTATTTGAGGAGGAATTTCTCCCACAGACAACAACTGAATTGAATTCTCTATCTGTCGAAAACCTTCAAGAGGAGAAAATTTATCATAAATACCTGAGTGGGAAGGATTTTTCTGGTTTAGTACTTACTAGTCCTGAGATTTAAATAAATCACAACAACAATTACATTGAGAGAAACACATGGTTACTTGATAATTTTGCACAACAAGGATATCTCAACCACTCTATGAAAACAATGATAAGATAATCAAGCCAGACCAAATTCAAATAGTGTGTTTTCACCAATTCCATCCGAATTTACCATGATCAAGTACCAAAAAATCCTTACGGATCTTTGAGGATTAACTACATCATCAATGCCATAATTTGGAGTTAATGCGATATGCAAATCGATGGTGTGAATGGATATTAATTTGGTCTATCGAAAATTTCAAACAGTGATGGGTTGGCACACATGGCTGATAAGATCAAGGATCAGGGCATGCTCATGTTTTAAGGTTTGAATGACAAACATTGACGTTTGGTCGTTGATCCCAACGTGAATGATTTGTATTCTTGCATGACTTATTGTGGTGATTTTTGGAGGTATTGACGTGGAACACCCGTCATGTCGCTTGAATTTTGGGGATCCCCTTAGCTGATGTGGATAATTTAGGTAGGTCAACATTATGGAATGATAACCAAATGATGTGTCACACAGATGACCTAGATTGAGTGTATAGGTTAAAATGGAAAAATGGAAAGCCTATAATGCAACTAAGTATGCCATTAATCGATCATCGGTGGAAGTGTTAGTGCATAGAAACAACTGGTCTTGGGTTCTGGTCCGTCGATGCTGACAAGTCGTCGACCATCGGTGAGTAGCGAGTTCATGTGTTAAAAGTGTTGTTTCATGGTCTTGGTTGGCCGACGCTGAGGAGGTATCTTCGATCGCTGGTTGAAACTCATGGGTCTTGATACAACTGCATTTGTTTCGTGTCGATGACTAACATAACATCGATTTCAACGGGTACAAAACTTGACTACTTCCTTTGACATTTATCATCAAAATGTCTAGTTCCTTGGTGACTGATGTGACTTGCTTATGGTGACATGTATTTTGATGTGGCATGGATGATGTGACATACCTGGGTGATGTGGTGAGGTGTCATTTTTTTTTTATATTTGATGATGTGCCAATGTTGACATGGATGATAGAGTGGTGATACAAGTGTCTACACAATGGATGAAGAGGCGAGGTAATGTATCAAATATCCACATGGATTTATGCCACACTATCATTAGGTCAAGTTTACCCTAAGGAATTTAAAACTGGGATGGTATTTTTGGTTAATTGTGTGGTCAAAATTTCAATGGGAAGTTAACCCATCAACTTCGAGACTTGGCTCGTCTTCACTAATTATGTAGTGTTCGAATTTGGGCGTCGATCACCAATACTCATCGGTATTGGTGAATCTCTTTACTTGATTACCTTATTTGTGCAATGTAAGCTGGCATGCCCGAATGATCCAAAAATTAAAGGTATTATAAAAAAATGACTTAAATTGATGCTCATGGATAGTTAAAGAGTTCAACCATCATTAATCATGCTCTAAATAAGAGAATATAACATCAATAAGAAAGAGAAATAGACACAAAGAACTTGTTAACGGAGCTCACGAATGTGTGGCTACGTCTCTGGGTCCACTTCCAAGTGGAGGACCGCTTTATTGATCTTTAATTCTCAAGTTATCTTTATCATTGTTATTTGTTGTTAGAAATAGGCTTCTGATATGTTTCACAAGACTCCCTTGTGCAGATGCACAGATGCCTCAACTATCTCCTCTCAAAACATGACTCAATGCCCCTCAAAACATGAGAAATGGGTCATTAGCTCAAGATGCTCTCACATTCCCTGCAATACAAAAGTACCCTCAAAATCTCAAAGGGCCTGGTTTATATATTTTTTAGGCTCAATTATGGAAGCCCAACTTCCCACAAAGATTTGGCCTCTTTTTTGGGTCAAATCCCCCTCCATATGGCCAAAAAATCTTCAAAAAGGCCCAAATCTGGGCAAACACTATAACAAAACCCACTCTGATAATAAAAATCAAATTAAGTTCCCTAAAGCTAGGCACGCACCCCTTTTGCAGTGTTTGTATGGGCCATATGGCCAAGCACCATCCAAGAGGGCACTATGCGCACGACCCCTCCTCTGTCTTCTCCTGGTCACATGACAAATGGATGGGACCTAGGGTCTGATCGGATGGGATAATCCCTTGTCGATCGGCCCTGGTCGTTGGTCATGGCTCTTGGTCACGCAGTGGTTGTTTACTGTTCATATGTGCTAGCCTCTGGGCCCGCGCCTTTGTGTTATCCACTCCCCAGATCTTAGACAAATAGAAACTCTGTGAATGGCTTAACAAGCCCCATCCGGTAGTCTGGTGGTCATACCTCCATTGTGAAGTTGTGGGATCCCTAAGAGGTCGCGAGTTCGAATCCGCTTGTTGCCAAAATTTTACACCAGTTGTCATTGGCCATCCATAGGGTGTCATGTGCCACCATCTGATTGGGCCACATGGTGACCCATGATTGGACCACATCACCTGTCATACAACCAGTCACCCTGCCACCTATCTGACACGTCCTCCACCATACAACCAGTCACCCTGCCACGTGTCAGTCCGTACTTCTTGGTCACCCTGACATAAGTCAGTCCATACTGCCTAGTCACCTGTCATGTGAGTTTTTTGTACTGCCACATGTCATTCTATACTGCTCAGTCACGTACCACGTGTCAGGCCATACTACATAGTCACCTACCATGTGTCAGGTCGTATTTCATAGTCACCTGCCACATGTCCATCCGTACATCCATGTCACTTGCCCCGTGTCCATCCGTGCTGCCACATCATATTCCACATGTGACCTTTGGATGATTCCACTTCATCATGATGATGTCATCATGACATCACCTGTCGTACTATTGACGTCAACATTGACTTTGACTGTTGACTTTTTGCTTGTTTGGGAATTTGATCAGAACGCGATAAATTTCGCATACGGTGTCTGTTTGAGTAAAAAAATATATGGATGGAATCAACGCGATGAGACAGACACAATGAAACTGGTTTCATCTGATTCCAAGAACTTTTATTTTTGAGCATTTTTTTGGACCCGAGGATCCTCCTGGATCAATCCTCCCCACATGGAAGCTTTTTGACATCCAAAAGTCTGGTATCAGTTGGTAAATAAGTGAGGATACCACACCCTCACTTTTTCGGTCTCCATCCACCTGGCTTGACTTGGATTTGTTCCCTTCAATCCCACTCGAAGATACTCCACATCACCCCTGCGAGAAGTATGGACCCTTTTGTCCAAAATGGTGTCATCCTATAGCTCATTCATATACTCAGGAGAAAAATATTCTATGGAAGGAATATGAACACTCTCTCCTTGATCCTCGATCATAGGAGGCTCATACAATCTCAATTTTTCCACATTTACAACTAAGTAAATTTTCATTTATGGAGGCAATTCTAACCGGAAAGCGTTAGAACCAATTTTGTCTAAAATTTTGAAAGGACTATAGCGAATTGGTTTTATCTTTTTACCTTCTCCTTGCAATCTTTCCTTGTTGATGTATAACTAGACTTGATATCCCACTTTGAACCAATGATCAACTCGATGCATGTCATGTCTCGCCTTGTATTTGGCTTGGCTTTTCTCCAACTGTTCATGTACTGCCTGATGAATCAATCAGATCCGTTCAATGAACTTTGTAGCCTTGTCCACATCATTGTGTTTGTTTATTGCAATGTCCTTCCCAAAAACAAAATCCAAAGGATTTTGGTAAGTATCCCAAACATGTTTCAAATGGAGATCTTTGATTAGAAGAATGTTTGTCTCGATTATACGCATGTTGCACATAACACAAATGTTCATCCCAAAGATTAGGATGTTTGTTGCAATATGCCCGAAGAAGATGCACTATTGTTCTGTTCACTACCTCTATCTGCTCATCTGTTTGTGGATGAAATGATGTTCTCTTCTTCAGTCTGGTTTCCATAAGTTCCCATAAGCTTAACCAAAATTTCCCCATGAACTTCGAGTCTCAGTCAAATACAATAGAAGTAGGTAACCCAAAATGAACCCATACACTTTCAAAGAACATTTGTGTTGTTTGTTCAGCTATGACTAGAATTTTACAAGGAATTAGAACACACATATTGTTGAACCTATCCACAACTACATACAAATAATCATGACCTTTGATAGACATAGGCAAACCCCCCACAAAATCCATAGATACACTTTCCCATGGTCTAGAAGGAATAGGTAGTGGAGTGTACAATCCTAGTTTTTTGTTACTTGGTTTGCTTATTGCACACATAGTACACCCTTTTACATATTTGGACACAGTTTCATGCATTCAAGGCCAATAACAAAACCTTTGTAACTGAGAAACTATTTTGTCTACACCAAAATGTCTTGCTATAAGAGAAGTATGTGCCTCCCTTATTACATGGATTCTTTCACTTTCTGGAGTACATAACTTGCCCAAATGATACAAAAGTTTGTCTTTAATATGATAATTTAATTCTTCTGCTCTTTTACCATGACTTAAAGTTGCATAGAATTCTTTAAAATCTTTTTCCTTGGCATATTTTTCAATGTAAATTTCATGATTAATTGAATTGTGCTTAAGGATTGTAGCAATTGTACTTGGAGGTATTGATAACATATCAACAACTTTATTATGAATGTTCTTCTTATATCTGATGACCAAATGAAATTGTTGTAAAAACCCCATAGGCCTTGATAACATATCAACAACTTTATTATGAATAGCCTTCTTATATCTGATGACCGAATGAAACTGCTGTAAAAACCCCATCCATCTAAAATGCCTTGATTGTTGTAGCTTAGTTTGTGATTGTAGATATTGTAATGGTTGGTGATCAATATGTATTATTTTTTCCTTTCCCATTAAGTAATGTTTCCACTTTTTAACACTTTGTACTAAAGCATACAATTCTTTATCATAGGTTGGATAGTTAATTATTGTTGTAGTAAAGGTCTCAGAATG